>JAZBHA010001031.1:0-32878 GCA_037464855.1 Iselma pallidipennis | reverse complement strand
CAAAATTTTAATTTACATATTACCCATTTTTATATTATTTCATAGTCAATTTATTTTTATTCTATAGTCTATCTTAATATATAATAGTTAGCCTAGCTAGTGTTTATTATCGGGAATGACTCCATTGTAGGCCTCAATGGAGATCATTCTTTCAGAAATATAAGCGTTCTTGCAGGACACGTCGCTTTCGATGATTAATACAATTAGTCGATAAGTAGCTTCTCTAGGAATCAGTCGATAGGTGACATCGACAGTAATCAGTCGATAAGTAGTGTAATAGTAATCAATAAACATATGGTGCCATAATAAACTCATTTCAATATAAAAATCCCTCAAATATCCGTTGCGAACATCACAAATCTTAATTTAAAAATAGTAATGATTAACTTCGATCTGAAATGGTTTGCACAACCCGATATATTCATATAAGTCTATAGATGTAACAAATACAGTGGTCGCCGTCTATTATAATCACGGATAGTGTTATCAATCGGCCATTGTTATCGAAATGGGTCGGTCCCAAAATTCTCGATATAAAATTAGTTGAGAATAATCCGCCTACTATAATCAAACTTCGGCTATTACTATCAATTTTAGAGACAAAATTTTTTAATTTTTATCAATTTTGTGCAAATGATCGATTTATTCGAAAGTTACTTTTAACCGAAGCATACTTTTTATTGTTTACATGAGTGCCTGACAATAATTCTCACAAAATATGTGACTAGATCTATTTCCTGAAGCATAACCTTTACCTTTGCCAAACATATTGTCGCAGTGAGAGGGATAAACATGTGCATCAGTATGTATTCGGCTGCGATTTTGTGATATGTTGAGTTAGGACGACTGTATAAAGTGCTCTATAGTTGTTTGTAATGAATTAAGTTCAATAATCACAATTTTTTTATCACCCGTCTAATGTTATCAGTCGGCTATTGTTATCGGAAAGGGTAGGTCTCAAAGTGATTATAATAGACGGCGACCACTGTATGTAACAAATATCCTTCATCTGTATACAATAAATTTAGACTATCTGTAGAACAATTCTCTTAATCGGCCTTCGACATGGCAACTCTATTCGCACTTTTCGCTCCTGGTGCACTCCAAATCGTTCTTAACTTTGTCACATTCGGTTAACACAAGAAATACGATTATGTCGCACCGTTTTATAATGAGTTTGATGAGTTTGCCGTTCTAAAACAACATAAACACCAGCCACCGTTCGCTAGTTTTCATTCGACTTTATTCACTCCCACATCACCTGACCTGGCGGTTCCTAAAGCACCACCCGAACGTGCATTTATTTACAAATACTGTTTTTTAAAAGAATCATAAAATAAATAAAATTAATTTATTTGCAACACCCGGTATATTTGAGATACAGGTATGGTGCACAAACGAAACGTGCGCGCCCCTTATCCACGATTTTGGCATAAATGTTATAAAAACGCGATGTTCACGCACAATTAAAACCATTTGACACAACTGATAAGAATTATTATCGTACAATTTAACAGTTGTAATCTTCGTTTTAATTGACAGTATTTTTCTACCTAAAATGCCGAAATTTTTCCTTTTCCGGATTGTAAAAATCCCAATTTCCAATTATTTCCGTAATTAATTAATCAATCATTGTTGTTCAGTTGCAGTTAACTAGAGATGAACAGTCTCACTTTCTTGTCTACAGTTCGATCTGAAATGATTTGGAACACCCGGTATATTCACATAAGTCTATAGGTGTAGGAAATATCCTTGATCTGTATACAACAAATTGAAACTATTTGTAGCTCACTTCCTAACTCTTCAACTTATTTACAAATATTGTTTTTTTAAACAATCAAATTACACTACATTTTGAGTATTCAGTATTGCAATTAATTAATTGATTAATTAATTAATTAGTGGAATAATTTGGAACACCCAGTAGGAAAATTCCCTCATCTGTATACAACGCGCTATTTGTAGCCCAACTTCTTTGTGTCCAAAAATTAAATTATTAATTTATAAATAAATATTTTTATCATAAAATAATCTCTAATAATTACTATTCCAGATAATTATAAATAAAATATTTATTTGTCGATTTTACTGTAAATAAATGATTCGATAAAGTTCAAAGTTTACTACCATCATCCGATACTAGATGACGCATGCGTCGTTTTACGTATGTCGATTATTATTTGTCAATAATGTTCTTATCATGACCAATTCTTATTATCATTTACACGAAAATACTTAAAAATTAACCAATTCTTTTGTGTTAAATCAGTGCAGTAATTGTTCTTCCATTTATTTAATAAAAAAAAATTGTGTATAATCATCATCATGACAAGTCAACCTAACCTCAAACTTGTCTATTTGATAATATTTACCTTATTTACATTGTTTATAACAATTTCATCTGGTTTAAATCCTGTAATTCTAGTACCTGGTGATGGTGGATCACAAGTTGAAGCAAAATTAAATAAAACCCAATCCGTACATTATATCTGCCAGAAACAAACCCAAGACTTCTACAACATATGGTTGAATATGGAATTGTTGGTACCAGTTGTAATCGATTGTTGGGTAGATAATATAAAATTAATTTACAATAATCAAACAAGAACAACACGTAATCCAGATGGTGTAGAAACTCGGATACCAGGTTTCGGTGGTAGTGAAACTGTTGAATGGATTGATCCAAGTCATGCATCAACTGGCTCATATTTTAATAGTATTGCGAATGTTTTAGTTGATTTAGGACATGTTAGAAATAAGACAATTAGAGGAGCACCGTACGATTTCCGGAAAGCACCGAGTAAGTAGATAAAAAGATACAGGGTGTCCCGGACACAAAGGAATATCTAGACAACCTGTAGAGTTAAAGAGGATCTTGATGCACAAAAATATAGGTTATTATTGGTAGTATGTGCGTTCCAAATTGTTTACAAATCGGTTGATAAATATAGATTCTATAAGGGGATAGGTATTTTTTGATCGGACACCTTGTATCAGAGTAGTGGCGCCCTTTTCAATGATTTACACCATTGGGGGTGACTTGACTTCATAGTTAATAATAATTTCTAGATGAAAATCAGGAGTATTTCAATGACTTGAAGGTGTTAATTCAAGAGACTTATCTAGAAAATAATCAACAATCAGTGATAGTGATTGCACATTCAATGGGTGGTCCTATGATGCATTATTTCCTCAATCAACAAACCCAATCGTGGAAAGATAAATATATAAAATCATTAATAACATTAAGTGGTGCATGGGGTGGTTCGATAAAAGCAATTAAAGTTTATGCAATTGGAGATGATTTAGGTTCATATGTTTTACGTCCTAGTATTATGCGTTTAGAACAGATCACATCACCAAGTCTAGCATGGTTGTTACCATCAAAGTATTTCTGGAAACCGGATGAAGTATTGGTTCAAACTGATAAGAAGAATTTTACATTAACCAATTTAAAAGAGTTCTTTTATGATATTTCGTATCCGAATGGATGGGAGATGAGACTAGATACAGAGAAATATCAATTGGATTTTACACCACCGGGGGTTGAAGTGCATTGTTTGTACGGTATTGGAGTTGATACAGTTGAACGGTAATAATGTTTTTGCCAACTACAGTAGAACTTGGATATATGATACTCGTCGTTATAATCGAGCTCTACTGTATGTTTTAGAGAAATAGTTTCTATTTTTTTTTTTTGATTAATTTCAGATTGTATTATAAGCCGGGTACATGGTTTGAGAGTTCACCAGTTTTGATAAATGGTGATGGTGATGGTACTGTGAATCGACGTTCATTGGAAGGTTGTCTACATTGGCAATCATTACAGAAACAAAAAGTTTATCCCATCAAATTACCAAAAGTTGATCATATGCAAATACTCAAAGATAAATCTGTTTTAAAATATATAGCTGATTTGATAAGAAGTTATCAATGAATTGATTGACCTCCAGATTTTCCTTAAATTAATTAATTACGATTCTGTTAACTTGTGCTTTCTATTGTGTGATATTTTTAACTTTAAATGAAAAAAAAAAACTATAAAACTCGATTATCCGAACTAAATCTGGATAATCGCGTCTAGGATAACATTTGGTTTCAATATGTTTATTGATCTTTCATTTTTTGTTGTACGAATAATCGAAAATCCGGATGATTGAGTCTAGTGTAGTTCTATTGTAATACCAACAAACAATAAAGATTTTAGTTATTTATGTCGAAGATTTTTTGATGTTTGGCAACATGAATTTTTTATTATTTTTTTAATAATCTTAGCGCTACATACAGTGACTGCACAATGAGCTACATACAGAGCAGTGACTGTACAATGCGCTACATACAGAGCAGTGACTCTACAATGCGCTACATACAGAGCAGTGACTCTACAATGCGCTACATACAGAGCAGTGACTCTACAATGCGCTACATACAGAGCAGTGACTCTACAATGCGCTACATACAGAACAGTGACTGCACAACGGGCTACATACAGTGCAGTGATTGCACAATGCGCTACTATTAGACAAATAAAGCTTGACCCTTTCGATACCGAAAACACGCGGTTTATTTGAAATTTCCAAAATCTATGAAAACACTAAAGGGTGTACAACGGTATTTCACCTCAGAGTAGGCCATGACTTGTGAACGTAGTGCCGTAGCTTGGTCCGACCGCGTGTCGGTAATGCAGATCTCACGATGATTACCGACTGGTCAACTTGTTGAAAAATTAATTGACGTATTGTTTTTGCTTAAAAACTTCTTGTTTTTAAATAAATTTCGAGGAAAAAGATACTTATTTAATTTTCATTAGTTATTATAATTTTTGACAATGGTTTTTACATTAGAACGTCAACAACTGTCAAATTTAATAAAACCTGAAACAAGCTACGGCCCTACGTTCAAAAGTCATGGCCTACTCTGAGGTGAAATACCGTTGTACACCCTTTATAATCAACTTTATCTAATAATTTATTTAAATATTTACGTCTGCAAGTGATAACAGTTATACAAAAAAAAAAAACAACAACAAATAACTAAATAATTTCCTATAAATGAGCCAAAAAGAAAACACTACAATATAGAAAAATAAAATAATATTAATAATAATTATACAAAACTCTTTGGAGGAAAAATTATAGCTAAATATCAAATAATTTAAATACAACCACCAGTCTATTATATTTTAAATTACAGAATCTTATCATTGGTAACACTATTTGTCTTATCAGTTTTTTTTTTGATTATTTATACATTAATTATATACATTGATGAAATTCGTGCGCAGTGATTACAAATAAAGCGCCCTTAATAAATATTATTATTATTAACTAATATATACAGTGCGATCTATAAAATTTATGGTCAAGTCAATGACGTAAAAAACGTATGTCTGCACTGTTATATTAAGTTAGATTTGATGTTAATGACATGAGTGCCCAAAAATTGAAATCACTATATAGAGATGGCGCTACTATCATGCACGCAAAGACATACGTTTGTGATCGCACAATTTAACCATGAATTTTATAGATCGCACTGTAGATTTATATAACAAATATATTACTTACTATACCACAGTTACTCGTTTTTTTTGTGTTTTTTTTTTCAAAAACTTGTATAGAATCTATCATGAATCATTGTTTTAATCGGCCCATTAATTTTCATTAAATGTCATGTTTTAAAATTACTGAAAATCTTCATCTGTTTAATTCGAAACAACAAACAAACTCGATTATCCGGATTAGAAGGTAAAACCTAATTACAATTTAGTTTATGGTAAATTGATTTAGTGTAATACACCTGCGCCTCGACTTATACGAGACTCGAGTTCTACGATTGAGGTTATACATGTTGGGACAAATGCGACAACATTTCGACTTATACGATTTACCCCTACAAATGATGCGCACTTTTCCGCAGAAATCTTGGTGATTTCAAAACAAAATGCACATGACGGATAAAATTTGCACCAGTGCAAACGTGCAAACAATTGTTGTCAATGTGACAGATATCATGCCGTTACCATGGAAACTAGTTGTCTTGACTTATACGATTTTCAACTTCTACGGTACGAAATACTCGTATAAGTCGAGGCGCAGGTGTATTGTACTTTGGACAATGGTACGCTTGCGCAGTGCGATTTTCCAGATGACATAATGTGTATTCCTAATGTGGTGCTACTTCTCACTGATACACAACCTATGTCCAATAGGAGCTAACCATACAGAGAGAATAGTTACTTCCAGAATGAATACAAACGACGCGTTCATTACTACGCATGCGCACTATAATGGCAGATCTAACGAGCATGCGTAGTTTAACTCAATTAAGGCAAATTAAGTTTCTAGAACTCAATAATCTGGATAATCGAGGTTTTATTGTAGATATTTATGTTTGTTTTTTTTTTGTTAACTTACCCGAAAAAACTGTACTTTGAATCTGTTGTTTTTAAATAATACGCATAATAGCCCAATAATATCGTTGCTGTTGCAAATAATAAACCATATTTTCCTCTATAATTAAATATAAACCATGTTGGTATTCGATTACTTAATCGAACCCATAACGTTTTATTGCGATTCAATCGACGACGTGCACGCATCTCTTCTCTCTTCCTCTGTTCAAGTCTTTAACACATCAAACACAAGAAATGGTTTTTTTTTGATTTTAAGAAAAAAAAATTGGTTTAAGGTGCAAAAGAAAAACAATAAGCAATAGAAGAGAAAAAAATTAATTTAAAAAAATTAATGAAAAGATTTTACAAATGTTTAAACTTATTTCTACGGAAGAATAGATAAGAGATAAGCATAAAATAGAAGCGTAATGTAAAAAAGCAACGAAATATCGATAAGAAACGTTTCAATAATCTATAAATGTCGTTATAATATACATACTCTTTTTTAACCCGTTTGTCCACATCATTTTCCAATTTGTTTGGTGGATATTTATTGTAATAGACCAGTGCACGTTTTAATATATTTTCAAAATCTAAATCGTCCGGTATTTGTGATAACAGACAATGTATACTTGCCATATCACAACCTTGATTAAATACATCATCACGACGTTCAACAACTAATGATGTTGCAACATATAATGGCATCATGGATGGTGTTGCCAAGAAGAAATCATATAGACGCACTACATCTTTATATTGATTTAATGAATGACCGAACCATGTCAGGTACCATGGCAGTGCAAACATTGTTCCAACCATAGCTCTACAATTACGACAAAAAATTATTAGATTTTTCGTTGACTTGTAAGTCAAGTTAGATCAGGTCAGGTCAGTTGTTGGTCTATTCGGTTCCGCTACTCAAGGGGTGGAGATGAGGAGTGGTTTTAGTGGATGTCCGAAAGGGGCACTCCCACATTCCTTAGACAACACAAGACTGCCTCGGGGCCTATAAAAGGTTTCCCCACCCTCCGAAAAAAAAAAACGAACAGTTGTTGGTCTATTACGCCAAAAGCACCTAATCCTGCTCGAGCGCACCCTGGTATTACATTATATCTATAAGTACCACCAGTAGGGACAACGGCTCCAGTGAGGGTACTTGTCGCCAAGCAACGGCTAGACACTTGCTATTGATCTAAATAGTGACTCTCTTGGCTATTAAAGCTATGTTCTCATGGTAGACTTCGTCGCGTGGCTAAAGTAGTATATGCCGGAATCCATGACAATATAGCTTAAATGTTTTCCTACTTCGTCAACCAAGTCAGGTCTAGTTTAGATTACATTATATCTGTTTGCACCATCCTAAGTGGGAGCAGAGGCTCCAGTGAGAATACTTGTGACCACGCAAGGACATTTAGACACTTATTACTTGATCTTGTGAGCCGGTGGACTCCCAATGGTGGTTAAAGCCATACGCGCCACGCTCCGGAATCCGTCGTGAGAACATAGCTTAAACGTTTTCCTATTTCGTCCGCTAAGTCAGGTCAGGTCACATGAAAAGTGTCTGTTCTCGCTTAGGAGTTAAAGAGGTCCAGAAGTGGTAGTGAGCACCTTCTGCATGTGGGAATTTTTGTTATATTTGCTAGACTTGATCTAGTGACCCTCTGGAGGCTATGAAGCTATGTTCTTATGATAGACTCCAACGCGTCTAAATTTAATGTTTTTATAATTCGTCCACTACGTCAAGTCTGGTCAAGTCAAGCCTATTTGTTGCGGTTCCAGGGAGAACCAGGGATTGCGAAGACGAAACGTTAAAAGCATCCAGCCCCTGCTTGCGCGCACATTAGTACTATTCCATTCCACACTAATTGTAAGTTGGAGCAATGGTTCCAGTGAGAATACTTGTGACCAAGCAAGGACTAAGGAGCCTCTTGGGTATTAAAGCTGTCTTTATTGTGGACCCCAAAGCGTAGGAACCATCATAAGAACACAGCTTAAAGTTTTCCTATTTCCTCCACTAATTGTAAGTCAGGTCAAGCTAGGTCTGTTTGTGGTAACGAAAATAATTAATCACCTTTCCATAAATTCACACAACTTCGTATCGACTCGATATAATAGTGCATAAATATAATTTAAACGATACGATGTACGTTCCATTGTCGGTTCCATACATTCCCTTAAATGATCCGTACTTAATCGTTCCATAATCCGGAATGCCACAGCCTCACCAACAACTAACAAAAACGTTATAGCCACATCATGATAACCCTACAAGTGTAATTTCATTAAAAATTGGAATTGAATTACTACGGTACGTACACTAATCTGAACGTTAACGCTAAATTACAGTTTGCTCGAGCAACTAGTGTAATTATAAAACGCACCCTTTTATCGTTAACGTTCACCTTAACGTATATCGTCCACAACCTCTCTTTTTTGTGAATTCGTTTACCTGATAATAACGTAAATGTGGATATTTGATAATAACACGTAAAATTAGTAGTGTTAATTGGTCCTGTAATGCTACACGCTGTTTATATGGAATGCCTACAATCAAATTTTTACTTTTTTTTCGTAATTGTAATAAAATTCGAAATAAAACCTGGTGGAAATCGTTTTAATGATCGATTAACATCTAGAACAACTTGTTCATATTCACTATGACTAGATAATTCCTCCAATAATGGTGTTTTTTCTAAAGTATTTAAATCAACTTCCAACAATAAAGGCCATATTTTACACCGTAAATCATCTACAAAAAATTGTCACAATAATTCAACAATTTAAACAATTTCTTTACAATTACCTCCAACTAATCCATATTCACTGATAGCTAATTGTTGCCAGGTCTCCAATTTCGTTCGATCATCATCTAAAGCGATCTCAATCTGTGATCGTTTCTCACGTTCCTCCTCAGTTTCCAATTCTAGTGAAAGTGATTATTAGACTTAGAATATCTTAAAGAATTGATTTCTACCTCTATCGAACTTCAATTCAGATCGTGTATCTTCATTTTCATCAAAATCCCCTCGACAACTAAGAGTGGCTTCCAAGTCTGGTGATAAACCATTGAATAGTGATGATGATTCATCATCCAAACTACTCGTCTCATATGATTCCATTATAAGGAAGTTAATTAGTAATTATTTATACATTTGGTTTAATTTGAGTAAAAAAAACAAGAATCTTTTAAAGTAAAAAAAGCTCGAAAACTATAACCTCAACAATAAGGAACTGTCACTTTGACAATTGTTTGACAGAAATGACAACTGAAAACATATGTGGTACTAATTGTAGCTCTCCCTGGTTTCTTGACCATTAAAGTATAATACATGAAGAAATTACAATTAGAATTATTATCTTCAATCTACGCACTTCTGTTAAAACACACAATTGTGTAATTATTGCGACATTTTCGAATTGTAATAATAGGTGCTACTATTATCCTCAAGATTAGATAAAGTCGAATAAATATCGTTTGGTGGATATTAGACAAAGATAGAAACTCGATGAGCCACCTGATGTCCCATTATAAACACCCCCTTTGCATACGTTAAAATGAACGTTAACGCTAAATGTTATACAAGAAGTCAATGTAGGAAAAACATAAATAACTGCAAACACAATAAAATACAATACATCTTATTTATTATTATCAACAATTATTTACATCTAGTCTAAAAAAAAACACAACATTCTACTAAAGGAATGTTAAAAATAAATATATTTTTTTTGTTGTTAAACATACTTATTTACAATTAATGTACATCACATTTTTCAATACAATTTGTTGTTTAGGAGAAACGATATTCTCCCCAATATTGATTAAATTTTTACAAATAATTTAAAACAAACAAAAAAATTAAATAGAATGAGACAAAGACCATAAGAGAGAGAGAGACAGAAATGATAATAGGTTTGTTCCAAGTAGAGGGACAGTAATGTGACGTTAAAACTGACAGATGGCAAATGACAAACTATCAACGTCACATCGCTACCTAGTCGCAGTACATGCTCTCTAATTGGAACGAACCTAATATGAATCGTAGTACAGTAAATGCTAATACTTCTTGTCATTTACAATAAATAATAAATAATAATAGATAAAATTGAACTAGAATTCGGAATAATTTCCTGTACGTAAATTCTGTATATCATCAAAACTCTTTTTTGCCTTCTGTGATATATCATCCATTGATTTCTTTGCACTAATCGCTATATCATCTATTGATTTTTTAGTTTGATTTAATATTTCATCAGTACTGCGTTGTAAATCTTTCACTTCATCATTTAAACGTTTTATCACCCATTCCATTGCTTGTCGTCCTTTACCAGCATTATTTGATATTTTATTTGTTAATAAATCTTCCATATAATGATTTAATGGTACACCTTTAACTGTTACAACAGCTTCTTGTTTTAATAATGTTTTACTTGGATCAGATGGATGTGGTATATAATTTAATGTTTCATTTACAGCGATATGTCGACAAAATGTTAAATTTATTGTACGTAATATCATCTGACGTGAATTTGGATTGACTTCTGAATGTTCCCGGGCATAGCAAATCTTCGCTGAGCCAATTAACTGAAATCAAAGCAGAATATAACGTTAACGCTATTTACGCAAAGGAGCTAAAGTGCGCAAACTACACTTGTTTTACGTCATACAACAATATACAATGGGATCAAAAAAATGTACACTCAAAGTGTGCCATGACAAACGTATGTCGTTGCATGAATGATAGTTCAGCTGCTTAGTGAAGTGGCGCCGTCTATGTAGATTTTACGGCACTTTCGGTTGTTAAACTAATTTTCTTACATTTTAGTGCAAATTCTGCCTCGATTCTCAAAAAAGAAGGTTTATTTAACGTTAAATATCAATTAACACATTGCGGACGGGTGACGAGATATCTCGTCGTTCACATGGTGTCGGTGGACGGCCGTTGACGCGATATCGCGTCTTGCATACGGTATCGTTAGGGGCCGTTGAAGTGATATCTCGGAGTTGCTAATTGATAGTCAAGGGTGGGTATAACGCAGTGGCAAGTGGTAACAGTTAAGTTTTTGGTAATTTGTATCGCGAATCAATTATTGTAACCCTTTAAATATGGATTGCGACAGAGGGAGTAATAATAGTATATGAAGATTTGCCGACAGTTTACTGGACATATCAAGTGACGAAAATATGGATATTTGTGACGACGAGTATGACTTTCAAGATCATACTGATCATGATTCCTGTAAACAAAACGGAAAAGGGTTTTCAACAACATACACGATTCTTCAAGTTTTAGGTCTTCAAAATTTTTAATTAATATGTATATTGAGAAATCACGTATTATTTGTTTGAAAATAACTTTTTTACGTGACAATGATTTTTAAGTACTAACAAATCATACCTAATTTACAAAGATTTGCCGCAAAAAATACCCCGCCCCTGCGTACGGTTCGCAATAAAATGGTTGGTCCGCAATGTGTTAACATTAACCTAACTTAATATGACAGGTCGGTAACAAACGGTTGAAGTGTAGACATACGTTTCTACGTCATCCAAAGTCAACGCTCACTTGATCATAAATTTTATAGATCGCACTGTACAGTACGGAATGTCACTGCAGGGCCCGTTAAAGAGAGGTCTTACTGTATTGACATAGTTACGTTAACGTTAAATACGTAATAATAAAGAATTCATGTAAGATTTCTAGTATTATATTGATCTATTAATTTATTAATGACGATAAAAAATGAATTTTCGTCATAGCGAGGTTAACTACCTCCACTATAATATAAAGTACTTATTAATTTAAATACACGAGATAACGTCATGATTATGATAGACGTAAATTTTTAAACAAAATCAAATGACCGTCCCAGTCCAAAGTCCATAGTAACAATTGAAGACTCGTCTAAAAAAAATACAAATCAAGGTCATTGCATTAAACCAGTCACCCTTATAATGACTGGTCATTAGAGTCAATTTCGTGTAAATGCACGTGGTAGAGAGTTGACTTAAAATTCCGATGACGTAGTTTTAGTAGAATCGTTACCTAACCAAACTTAACAATAATTTCACCCTATGAACATTTAAGTTGGCCAATTTTAAATTGGTTTTTTGGGCTTAAGCCAGCCACATGCCCAGGTGTAATTATTATTGTTATTATTATTATTATACTTACTGCTTGAGCCCATTTAGGAAAATACCAAATTGAACTAACTAAACGATGGGTATGTAAGACACCATCAACAACTTTACGTTCCACAACATCTGTACCAATTACAGCGGGATTATGTGGATTTGGATATTTCCGCCAAGCTGCAGTGGCCACCGTTTCCCATGGATGGCTATTAAAAATCAGAAGAAAAAAAAATTACATTACATTAAATTGAATTAAGTAATTATTTAATGCAGGAATTAATTAAATTAGTGACTTACTTGAATGTATGCTCGCTTGTCCAAATTTTCATTGTTTTTTAATAATTTTTTGTTAATTTATTTAATCTGATAAGACCCGAAAAAAAATTGGTGGACAAGAACAGACAGACCACCACCGATGACAGTTCTCGTAATGGGATATTTCAGGCGTGCCATTGTATTAAATTAAAAGTTACTAGATTGTAGCGCCATCTTTACGTATGACGTCAATTGTTTTACTCGCAGTTTACATGCGACGTTAACACTGTCACTGTCCCGTGTAAACCCTAATTATCATGACAGTACTGCTGTTCTGGATATTTTTCAGAGTTTTCAGTAATAAATTAGCATAAGTGTTACGAATGTTCGCATGGTCTGATAAGACAGGCGACTGAACACAAGACCTGCTGGTTCGACGGCTGTCGACAGCGTTCTGTCCAGTGTAAACGCTGTATTAGGATGCTCTCAAAAAAGCCGCCAATATTCGAATTTAAATCAATGTAGTTTAACAACTCGATTATACATACAGGCTAAACGGGGATAGGGATAATCCGAATAACGATGAATTCGGATAATCGAACGTTCATTCAACATGAATGCAATCTACTTCAATTTAGACAAATTCAGTTTTCAGCAACCAGTATTACAATAAGAATTATTGCAATACCTATATGTATAAAAAAATTGTAAAATTGTAGTTTAGTTTCCAGTCCTCCATCTAAAGGGTGACCAACTGTCCCGATTTTCCCGGGACTGTCTCGATTTAAACACTGAAGGTCCCGCGTCTCGGGCATCTGCTTCCCGCAGTGGCGTCGCTAGAGCTTTTGTGGCCAAAAAATTATCGACAAACTGCTAAAGAGTAATAGTACCACTGGATACATAATTTCTTCTCTCATTCTAAAAACAAGGAGAATACAATGTCTTTTCTTTCTAGAAAGTGAGAGGGAGTTTTGCTTATATTTAGAAATTGATGGGAGCAAGTTATTTTTCTTATCCAATTACTCTTCTTTCTCTTTCTCTATAAATAGGAATGAAAGAAAGAGAAGTTGCTGCAGTTCCGACAATTTATCAAGGCGAGAGTCTTGGATGCGGACGAGAACTGACAGATCACTGATCACTAGTATTGCCCCCAAAGAAACTTGATTGGTAGTGCAGCAGCATATATGTGACCCTTACATTCCTTATTTGTTAAAAGTATGTAAAAATATACGACCATTTTTTATTAGTACATTTCTATATGCGCCAACACTTGCCTTCATTGATAAATCGTCGCAACTGTACTTTATTCCCTTTTTTTGAGATAACGGGGAGATACAAATACACACTTCTATCGGTTTTAGGGAATCCCGAGTATAGGGCCGGTGTAATACGGTAAACAAAGCGGGACGCCAACATATTATTATTATTATCCTTTTTCGGACTCGGGTCTAGCCCGGGAAAAATTATTATTATTATTATTATTATTATTTTCTCATTTTACACAACTTCAATACTTGTGCATGCTGGTTCTGCTATGAGGCGGGTGCGTTCCCTGCACCTAGACCTCACAGATGTGCTGGTGTTATAAAGATTTTCGAATTAAGTGGGCAGATCCCAATACGGCTATCTTCTGTATCTCCACTATATTGTTATATTTTCCCGGTAGCCTGCGTATGTTGTTTTCAACCTCCCGGTGTATTATTCCTGTGGCTCCAATTATTATTGGTAGTATGTCATTATTATTATTATTATTATTGTAAGTCCCCCCCCCCCCGATCGTGATGCAAGTCCCACTGTATGTAGGTACTGTACTGTTACCGAACCTTAAAGGGTATTTATCTTCCTTCAATAGATCCATGTCTTTGATGTGCTCCAGGATTCTAGTAGAGGGAGTATTTTTGATATCTTCGGGAGTAAGCTATTCATCCCTTATTCATCTCCCTCTTCACTGGCAATACAAAGAAGGTCTTGTAACTGGAAGAGGAGAGGCACCCTTTTATTTTAATATTTATCTATACTTGTTTGCATTGTCTTTAATACGTATATATAGGCGACCTCAATAATTCGGAACAAAGTTCCACTACAATAAATATAAAAAAAAACAACAAACTACAGGTCAAAAAAACAATTAAGCAAAATGTTCTAATGTGTAATTGTGAACTTTCTGCCAGTAAACCTCGCATTTGCAGTCAAAAAAAAAAACTATAAATTTTTAAGATAAATTACATATTGTTCGGGTTTTAAACAATAGTCTACCTGTTGTTTTGTTTTTTTTCGTTCTAAAGATCGTTATCTAATGTCATCTAACGCATCTAACACCTGGTTTGCATAATCCATCTATAGGCAAAAAAACGAACTTAAAAACCCTAAATTGACACCTTTTTATTTTGCCACTTTTCACTAGTACATTACCTGTCCGTTGATGGCGCTAATATAGTTTTAAGCCGTGTAGTTGATTCAGACAGGTAATAGGTAGGTAGTGGCCATTCTTGAATATATCGTATGAACTGCTAATAAATTGGATTATCTATCAATGGAGTGTTAAGTGTCAGTGTGGTGTTAGTGTACTTTTTCAATTTTAAATCCAAAAACCCCCCATTTAAAATTATGATCCAGGATTAAAGTAGAGCCTCAAAAATCGCCACCAGGTATATAAAAATATAGCAAATTTTTTGTAAATAATCAACAATGATTCCTTACACGTAACAGGAAATTGTTTCAAATATTCCATTTGATTCATAGAAATTTGCAGGGATTTTTACAAAATTTGATTTGTCCCCAGGGACATTCTTCATTTATAGTACCGGTGCTTGACGGTGATGATGATGATGATGATGATGATGATGATGGCCAAGAATCCGCTACATTCTCTCGTCTTACCTACCGTGAACCATATTCTTTCCGTGTCAGTATATATGTATTGATCATCATTTCAAAATTACTGTTATCTTGGTCTTTGCAAACAATCATTTGATTAGGTACCGGTTAGTTTTAGAGAGAAATCGACATACGGTCTCTGGTGTTGATTTATCAAAATGTTGATGGAACAGGTGTAATTTTTTAATAGAACTTAGAACTGACTTAACTTAACTTAAGTCTGACGTATTCTATATAAACAGACACATGTATTTACTTTTTCGCAATTACTTGATTAGATAAGATTAGATCGAGAATTTATAATAATAACACAAAAATTACTTCATTGTAATGATACTAGAAACATAAACAAATAAACAAATGAATTAAGTTGAATTATTATAATTTAAAGTTGGATCAATTAATAGACTGGATTTGGGACAAAGTTGCGCCCCTGTCAATTACGTCATGCAAGTACCAAATTGTATCGATTTTCAATCTTTGCTACACTTCTTCGGTTTTTAATAAATCTGAATATTTTTCGAAAAGAAAACCGTCATAGACTTTCTACTTAACCGACCATAAAGGTCAATCTATCTATGAACATGGTTGTTACTAATTTGTTGGGAAAAAAAATTTATTTAATTCCAGTTTATTCAAATTTTAACCAAGTAACTGTTTTTTTTTAAAGAATTTTTTTTTGGTGGAAAACACCTGACGGTCTTTCACTTCATCGTCATCAAACAAGAACTGGACATACAGTCGGTCATATTTGAAATTTTCTTTCAAAAAAATTGATTTCCCATTAATGTGACTTATTGTAAATAATTTGACTTAAGTATGATGGAAAACTGTTAATTATCGATTGGTGTTAAGTAATTTTCTAATCAAGTTTCCGTGATGATGATTCGGTCATAGACTTGATAGCCTTGACCATGAAATCGATCTGAGATTAAAAACTGAAAATTTATGACAAAACAAACTAGTTAATTTGAGATTCTACGTGGTTGCAAGGAATGTACAAGAGTTCTATTCGATTTTCCGGAATTATTTAACTTTAATAGGGCACCGATTATCCAGAAATCAATTAGCCGTAACCATTTACCTTCTTCTTATCATTAGTCTATTGATAGTAGGGCTTTTCTCGTAAAACCCAAGACATACGACAGAGTTAACCATGATTATCGCCCATATAACATTTTTGATATCCTTGTCTGTCGTATGTTACCTATATTAGTTGACACTGTTTATACATAATCCGTAATGTGTTTAATCGTCATTAGACTGTGTCGTATGTCTTGGTCTTAAGGTTGACAACTCAACATAATCAATCAAATAAAGGCATAACACTTTTATTATCAGTTTTCGAGTGTCTAGGGAATTGTGGTCCTTTGACATGATTGATTACTTTATGAGTATTTACTTGGAATTCAACATTTTTTATGAAATTGATGTTCTAAAATTTACAGTTTAAAGATCACAACCTGTTTTTCTATTAGAATTATCATTACTTTTACTGCATTATCAGTAATTATATTGTTTTTATTATAATACAAGTATATGTAAGTGTTTTTTTAAAAAAACTTTTTGTTTTTTCCAGACCAATCCCACCGCCACCATGGTGATCGTGACACGGGTAAGTCTTTTATTTAAATGAAAAACTACCAAAAAAGACCAGTAGGTACTTATAAGAATACAACTCGTATAACTGTTTATAAATTCGTTTATTTTTATGGCACCGTGTGTCCTTAATTCTTTAATCGTATTGCCCTAGTTTATTCAAAAGAAAAAAAATCAATAAAAAGATATGTTCCCGAATTTATTTCCGGTTGGAAGTTGATGTTACTAACAACAACAATAACAAAGAGAATAAATATATGGAAAGGTATTTGTAGATTTTATACGAGATCTATTCAACGTGCGATGTACCAAACGGGCATCAAACCATGAAGAGAACTTCCGGTATCCATTCGTGTTCCTCTTTATGTTTGTATGGATTTAGAGGGGAAATACACGAAAAAAAAAAGAAAAACAAAAACCATAAACCCATTTCAATGAGAGTATTGTTTGAAATCGGAACAATATTGCAACAATAGCTTCGTTTACAGTGCGGTCAAAATAAAATGAAATTGATAGTCTATGATCGTGATCGTATTCATCTCTGGGTAGGTAGTAATGTGACGTAAGCACTGACAGGTCGTTGACAAATAATAGAGAACGATAATCAGTGAAGCAGTTTATTGGTTGATTTATATTGTTATCTCGTTCTACATATGTCATTTATTAAAAAACTGTCATCTCTGACGTCACATTTCTACCAAACAAGAATCCGATCTGATCTCGTTTTGAATAATTTTGCATTGTTTCCATTGATTTCGGTTCGTATGTCACACTCATGTCTCAGAGACGGTAATAGCTATCGATTTAGGATCTGCACCTTCTTGTTGGGTTATCAAATTGATAATTGTGTCACTCTAGCCGTGTTTACAATAGGCTATTTTAAGTGCGGTGTAAACCAAGCCATTATGCAATTCTTCCTTATATTCTCTGAAATTCTTTTGTCTAAATGCTATTTTCATTAATGATAAATGATGATGATGATCATGATAATGTAATTTTTATTACAAGGTAAGAGAGTTGCAACAAACATAGAATTGTGTCAATATTTCCGCTTTTTTTTTCCAATTTTCCTTTACATTTTATTTTTGCATAGAGAATATTTAAATCTTTTGTGGATCTTTTATATTTAAAGAATTAAATTCTTGCAAGTTTCAGTGAGTGGTTTCCGGTATTTATTTATTTTTTAATGTTTTATTATTTTAATTTTTAAAGTTTCGTCGTCAAAAAAAACAGAAAAAAATGTATAACTGTTACCTACATTTAAATAATTATAAACAATATGACAATTAGAAAGTAAATAAACGATGAGAAAGTACACAATTTTGAAGAATAGAAGAATTTTTGTTGTAATTTTTTCAGTTTTTAAAACTTTTCTAGATAACCTTTTTTTTCAACAATTCTCTCAAAGTAAAAATTTTCCAATTATTTTTTAATTAAGTGGGTTTTTATTGATTTTGCAACCATTTTTACATCATTTTTCGCCCCTAGAATTGTTGAAATTTTTGCACTTTTTGGAAAAATCGATGTTACCACAAAACTTTACTCCGCGCATTAGAGCGGGACCGAATCGGCGACAAGAGTCACTGTCCACGAGGACTTGTTTGACGGTTAAACGCTATTTAGGCAACAAGTGCTCGCTAAATGTTTGTAGCCTTCTCCCCGCCTAATTATAGATGGAAAACTCGGCCAATAGTAGATAACTAAACACAGTAAGGGATGGAGATAGAAAATTGTGGGAAGAATAAGGATAGATATAGTCACATTTGATTTAAATGCCTGGGTGGGCGGCGCAAACAGGTCGGCGAAGCGAAAATGACGATGACTATGACTTTGGTCAGAATCTCGTCGACTGGTTCTTATATAAGAATTTTTGTCCGAAAACTTTACATAATACATGTGCCATTTCTCTCATAAGAAGCGGTACTTCTAAAAAAGACGTCGATTCGGTCCCGGTGTAATGCATGTAGTTGCTTATAGTCTATAGAACGCATTAAATTAAATTCAAAATTTTGAAACAACGAATTTACAAAGCAATAAATCCCCTGATTAATAATAAACTGCAATTGAATCTCTTTAATCCGAACCAATAAATGCAAGAGTCTGTTCGGAACATATAGGTTTTCGGTTTACTGGATGTGAGTGTATCAAAAAATGTTTCAAATCAAGATTTTCTTATAATTATTTGTTTATTTTGTTATTTCCGCATATTTTTTGGCACAATAACCATGCATTCATGCTTTTATGACAGATCAAATTTCTGCTGCAAAGAAAAACTTGCGTTAACCAATCAGAAGTTGGGAATTATTAAGCGCACATTAATTACTAGCTTCTGATTGGTTAACGCAAAATCATGAAAGACCGTCCCTTTTTCCTCATTTTGTTACTTTTAAGGTGCATTTCACCAATGGTGATTAAATTTAAGTATTGAATTAACTCAACCCTACAGCCTCTATTATAAACTGTTAGGTAGTTAAAGTTAAATGAAATTGGTGACACAGATTTTTAGTTTCTTGGGGTTTTAAGCTTCTGTTACTGAAAAATTTTGATAAACACTGAAAATCGAAATTTGTATCACCTTTTCAAATATATTTTTTCACTCTTAAGATGAGTTTCATCAATGGCAATTAAGTTTATCTGTTGAATAAAACCATAGAAACTATTATTGATTGCTGATAAATGGAAATTGAATTTAATTGAACTTATGAGGCTTGTAATTGGCTCTTGTTTAAGAAACTAAACGATTTGATTGGATCAAATTGATATTTTACTTGAATGTCTCAGACGTATTGTCATCGCCGCGTGTTGAACGTCAACGAGGACTTTAGTATTCCGACCGTATAGTCTTCGTCGACTTGTTTTGCTTCGCCCCCAAAGCTCCAATACCCACCTACTATTGGCCGAGCAGTTCAACTGTAAATAGGTGGGGGAAACGACCGTCCGCCAAAACTTACTGGTAGAAAACCACTTAATTGTTGAAATGGTTTATTTCTATGATAACTATTATTGCATATTTAAAGTTCCTTTGATAAAGGAATAAGATCTTTATCTATTAGAAAAAAAGTCGGTTTAGATAAGAATGTCAACATAATAGCGGTATACAGACTGCTTTTATGTACATTAACTAAACACTCCTCTACAACAAGTTCCATTGACCTCACACATATACAGTATGAAACATCATTACGTCACATTTATATACCATTATCATTAGCCACGCCCCCCCTTCTCCCCGCCCCCATAAATAATTATTATACCATTCTCATTTGTCTATATTGTTTCCATCAGGGTGATTATATATGGATTGAACCGATATCTGGTAATGAATTCGATGTGGCAATTGGTGCCCGTGTCGTATCAGCGGAAGGTCGTCGGATTGCCGTCCGTGATGATGATGGTGAAGAACATTGGCTTAGTCCGGAACGTCGCATTAAAGCTATGCACGCTACATCGATTCATGGTGTTGAAGATATGATCGGTTTAGGTGATTTACATGAAGCTGGAATACTCAGGAATCTCTTAATTAGATATAATGATAATCTCATCTATGTATGATAATGATTAATGATAAGCGACTTATCAATTTGATGTGAAAAATATTGTTTTTTTTTTCTAGACTTATACTGGCTCGATATTGGTGGCTGTTAATCCATATCAAATCCTACCAATTTATACAGCTGAACAAATTAAATTATATAAAGAACGTAAAATTGGTGAATTACCACCGCATATATTTGCAATTGGTGATAATTGTTATGCAAATATGCGTCGTTATACCCAAGATCAATGTATTGTTATATCTGGCGAATCGGGAGCTGGTAAAACAGAAAGTACGAAATTAATTCTACAATATTTAGCAGCTATTAGTGGTAAACATTCATGGATTGAACAACAAATATTAGAAGCAAATCCAATATTAGAAGCATTTGGTAATGCAAAAACTGTACGTAATGATAATAGTTCCAGATTTGGTAAATATATTGATATACATTTTAATAATAATGGTGTAATAGAAGGTGCAAAAATCGAACAATATTTATTAGAGAAGAGTCGTATTGTATCACAGAATCCTGATGAGAGGAATTATCATATATTTTATTGTTTATTAGCTGGTTTAGGGAAAGATGAAAAGAAGAAATTGGAATTGGGTGATGCTAGTCAATATCGATACCTGACTGGGGTAAGTTGTAAGATTTTTCTTTTTGGAAACTTCTAGCCTATTATTAAAAGACCATCAACTAACCCATCATTACCGTCTACAAGTTGAAATCTTGTTCCTTAATCCATCATTAGAGTCTCAAAACGTTTTAACCAATTCTAGACTAAATAAACCAAAGCTGAATATTCAGCTAAAAGTGGTTTTTAGCATATTGTTAGCCCATCAGCCAAATCTACAAACACAACCAATTCTCGCTTAAAAAAATCAAATTTTTGCAATTTTTTCGTGTAAATTATTGTTACATTAGGACAATTCTTAAAAAAAGCGTAGGTATTTCAACTCCCCTAAATAATTAGCAAAAATATCCAACAAATAGATGCTAACTTAATTCATTCTTGAGGGGTCTCCAGATTTTTAACTAATTCACGACATTTTAAGTCAAAATTCGGCTAACAAAAGTACCAGAAGTATCCAACAAGCGGTTTTTACCTTGACCCATCATTTGAGTCTCCAAGCTCCCAACCAATTCACGACTCAATAAATCAAAGATTCGTCTATTTCTTCATGTAGATCGTTCAGAAAACCTTTGGAAAAAATGTATATTTAACCTTTGCTTCTAAAAAAACCTAAATGGCCAGCAACAATACCTAACGAGCAGTTTCTGGTCTCCAAGCTTTTTAACAAATTCTCGACTGAAAGAGTCAAATTTCTACAATTTTTTGTGTAAATGATTATTGTGTTAGGTCAATTCTTAAAGAAAAGGAGCATTTCAACTCTGTCTTTTAAAGAAAAGGGCTAAACAATTAGCAAAAATGTCCAACAAACAGATACTAAATCAATTCATCTTTGGGAGTCTCTAGGTTCTTAACTAACTCACGGCACTTTAAGTCAGAATTTGGGTATATCTTTGTGTAAATCTTAACGAAAATCTCCAGGAAAAGGTAGATGTTTTTCTTCTAATAAACAAAAACACCAGAAGTATCCAACAAACGGTTCTTACCTTGACCCATCATTTAAGTCTCCAAGCTTTTAACTAATTCACGACACAGTAAGTCAAAATTTGGCTATATCTTTGTGTAAATTATGGTGGAAGCTTTGCAAGAAAAGGTAGATTTGTTTTGCTTCTGAAAAAAAACCCTAAATAATCAGCAAAAGTATTCAACAAGCAGTTCTTAGCTTAACGCATGATTAGAGTCCCCAAGTTTGTAACTAATTTACGTCTCAATAAGCCAAAATTTAGCAATTTCTTTGTGTAGACTATTAAGAAAAGTCTTTGAAAAAATATAGATTGAAGCTTTGCTTCTAAAAGGACTACATAGTGTGTAAAATCATCCAATAGTAATTCCCAACCTAACCCATCATTGAAGTCTCCAAGTTTCTAATCAATTCACGGCCCAATAAATCAGAATTAGCGCATTTTTTGTATAAATCGTGAAAAGACTCCTCAATAGAAGGTAGATTCAAGTTAAAACAACAAAAATATCCAACAAGCTGTTCTTACCTTAACACATCACTTGAGATGCCTAGCTTTTAACTAATTCACGACCCAATAAATCAAAGATTTAGCTGTTTCTTTGTGTGCAGATTGTTAAGGAAACATTTTGAGAACAGATATATTCACTTGTGCTTTGCTTCTAAAAGGCACAAAATAATCAAAAAATATTCAACCAGCAATTCTTAGCTTGGAGTCACCAATTCAATTCAATTTGCAACTCAATTAATCAAAATGTGGCCATTTTTGTGTAGGTCGGCAAGAAAACGCTTCAAGGAATGATAGATTTAAGCTTTACTTCAAAAAACTAAATGGTCAGTAAAACTATCTAACGAGCCGATTCTAACTTAAGCCACCGTTGAAATCTCCAAGCCCTCTGACTAATTTTGAGCTGCAAAATTTAAATATTGGGCTTTTTTGTGAGAATAACTATTCTATTAGTGAAATTCGTACAGAAAATCCGTATTTCAACTCATCTTTTGAAGAAAGAAGCTCAATAATTAGCAAAAAGATCCAACAAGCGAATACTAACCAGGTTTTCAGCTAATTCATGACTGAACAAGTCACAATTTGACAATTTCTTTATATAGAACGTTAAGAAAACTCTGCGAAAATACAGATTTAAGCTTTGCTTCTAGAAAAACATCCAACAGCATCTCCTAACTTAGCCTGCCTCGATAAATCAAAATTAGCCTGATTTTGTTTGTGTAAACGCCCCGAGGAAGTTACCACACAGTAACGAAACGTTGTCCCAAAATTACAAATCCTAATAATCAAACAAAAAAACAGAAATAAAGTGAAATTAATCATAAACAGTAAGATTTATTTAAGTTTTGCTCCCAAAGAAGCTAAATGGTCAAAAAATATTCCACCATTTGTTCTTAACTGAACCCATCATTGAAGTCTCCAAGCTTCCCACCAATTCACAAGTCAATAAATCGAAATTTTGGCATTTCTTTGTGCAGACCATCAAAAAAACTCTTAAAGAGAAGATACGTTTGAGCTTTGCTTCTAAATAAAGAAGCTACCGAAGCAGTCAGCAAAAAGTCTTACGGGCAGTTCCTAGCTTAACCCACCGTTGAGGTCTCCAAACTTTTTTTACCAATTCTTGACTAAACAAACCAAATTTTGATTAATTCTTAGTGTAAAGGACTTCTTTAGGAGCAGATAGATTGAAGTGTTTACATTTTCTTTTTTCTGTTTTTTTTTAGGGTGGCTGTATAACGTGCGAAGGCCGCGACGATGCAGCCGAATTCGCCGACATCCGTAGTGCAATGAAAGTCCTACTATTTTCCGATCAAGAAATCTGGGAAATAATGAAACTACTAGCAGCATTACTACATACTGGCAATATAAAATACAAAGCAACAGTTGTTGATAATCTAGATGCCACCGAAATCCCAGATCCGACAAATGTAAATCGTGTTGCAAATCTATTAGGTGTACCTGTACAACCATTGATCGATGCACTAACACGACGAACACTATTCGCACATGGTGAAACTGTTATTTCGACATTGTCACGTGAACAAAGTGTTGATGTACGTGATGCATTCGTTAAAGGTATCTACGGACGGATGTTTATATTGATTGTTAAGAAGATTAACAGTGCTATATATCGACCGAAAGAGCGGCAACGTAGCTCAATCGGTGTACTGGACATATTCGGTTTCGAGAATTTCAATCATAATAGTTTCGAACAGTTTTGCATCAATTTTGCTAATGAGAACTTACAACAATTCTTCGTACGGCATATTTTTAAACTGGAACAGGAAGAGTACAATAATGAAGGCATCAATTGGCAACATATCGAATTTGTTGATAATCAAGACTCATTAGATTTGATTGCAATCAAACAATTGAATATAATGGCGTTAATTGATGAAGAGAGTAAATTCCCGAAAGGTACCGATCAGACATTGTTGGCGAAATTGCATAAAACTCACGGTAGTCATCGGAACTACCTGAAACCCAAATCCGATATTAATACCAGTTTTGGTTTAAATCATTTCGCCGGTGTTGTCTTTTACGATACACGCGGCTTTTTGGAGAAGAATCGCGATACATTCAGTGGTGATTTGTTGCAATTGATTGCAATATCGAATAATAAATTCTTGCAACAGATTTTCGCTGATGATATCGGTATGGGTGCCGAAACACGAAAACGTACCCCAACATTATCGACACAATTCAAGAAAAGTTTGGACTCATTAATGCGTACATTATCGAATTGTCAACCGTTCTTCATACGTTGTATTAAACCGAACGAATACAAAAAACCAATGATGTTCGATCGGAATTTGTGTTGTCGCCAATTACGTTATTCCGGTATGATGGAGACGATCCGTATACGACGAGCCGGCTATCCGATACGGCACAGTTTCCATGAGTTCGTTGAACGTTATCGATTCTTAATCTCTGGAATACCACCGGCACACCGTACAGATTGTCGACTGGCAACAATGAAGATCTGTACTGCTGTTTTAGGACGTTCCGACTATCAATTGGGGCATGCGAAAGTTTTCCTCAAAGATGCACACGATCTGTTTTTAGAACAGGAACGTGATCGTGTCCTAACAAAAAAGATACTGATCCTGCAACGTTCTATACGCGGTTGGGTGTATAGACGGCGATTTTTACGTTTAAGAGCCGCTACAATGATTATACAGAAATACTGGAAAGGCTACATACAACGGCAACGTTATAAACGGATGCGTGTTGGTTATATGCGTTTACAAGCATTGATACGTGCACGGGTGTTATCGCATCGCTTCCGGCATTTACGTGGACATATCGTCGGTTTACAAGCACATGCTCGTGGATATCTAGTTCGGCGTGAGTACGGTCATAAAATGTGGGCTATCATTAAAATACAATCACATGTACGTCGTATGATAGCCCAACGGAGATTCAAAAAGATCAAATTCGAACAACGTAATCACTTTGAAGCGTTACGTTTGAAGAAGAAAGAAGAACGTGAATTGAAAGATGCTGGCAATAAGAGAGCTAAAGAGATTGCTGAACAGAATTATAGAGAACGTATGTACGAATTGGAACGTAAAGAAATGGAACTTGAGATGGAGGAGCGGCGTCGTGTTGAAGTCAAAAAGAATCTAATCAATGATGCAGCACGTAAAGCTGATGAACCTGTTGATGATTCGAAATTAGTTGAAGCTATGTTTGATTTCTTACCAGATAGTTCTAGTGAAGCACCAACACCAGGTATTATTACGTTTTATGTTAAAAGAATTTTCCCGCTAAAAAACATTGATAACAGTTTTAGGGCGTGAAACATCTGTATTTAATGATTTACCAACACAAACGGCTGAAAATGAAATTATTAGTCCCATGCAAACAAATTCAGAAGATGAAGAAGATTTGTCGGAATTCAAATTCCAGAAATTTGCCGCTACATATTTTCAAGGAAATGTGGGCCATCAATATTCAAGGAAACCATTGAAACACCCATTACTACCATTACATACCCAAGGAGATCAACTGGTTTGTACCACAAATACATATATCAACCCCAGTGCAGTAGAATCCGATTATAACGAATAAGGGAGGGTTTTCGGAATAACTACATACATTGAGGAGTTTGCGCAACTTACATATGAGTCAGTATATTAAAAAACCCATACCGTATGAAGCTTTCCGATACACGGTATTGGAGCCAATCAAATTACTCCGATATACATCACGTGACCATAACCTCACATATTTTGAGACGCGCCGAAGGCCGTAAACTCCATAATAACGTTAAACTCTGTTAGAAAAGGAGAGTAACTTGCTTAAACGACTTATTTCACATGATGCGCATTCGTCCGTTATTGTTAGCGTTAACGCTAACCTTAACGTATGAATTGCAAAATTCTTATCCTCAATCGGATTGCATTATAGTTCGTTACAAACGGATTTCACCACATGTATGTAGACCATGTTTATTTTGTAAATGTTGTTCTTTTGCAGGCGGCTCAAGCGCTCTGGATAACAATCCTGCGATTTACTGGTGATCTACCGGAACCACGTTATCACACAATGGATCGTGATAACACATCGGTAATGTCAAAGGTTACAGCAACTTTAGGACGTAATTTTATTCGTAGTAAAGAATTCCAAGAAGCTCAAATGATGGGTTTAGATCCAGAATCGTTTCTAAAACAGAAACCACGCTCAATACGTAATAAATTAGTATCGTTAACGTTGAAACGTAAAAACAAACTAGGTGAAGATGTCCGACGTAAATTACAAGATGAAGAATATACAGCTGATAGTTATCAGTCATGGTTGGAATCAAGACCAACATCGAATTTAGAGAAATTACATTTCATTATCGGCCATGGTATATTACGTGCTGAATTACGTGATGAAATCTATTGTCAAATATGTAAACAATTAACGAACAACCCATCGAAATCATCACATGCTCGTGGTTGGATCCTGTTATCGTTGTGTGTTGGTTGTTTTGCACCATCCGAGAAATTCGTCAATTATTTACGTGCTTTTATACGTGAAGGTCCACCCGGTTATGCACCGTATTGTGAAGATCGCTTAAAACGTACATTCAATAACGGTACACGAAATCAACCACCTAGTTGGCTGGAATTACAAGCAACCAAATCAAAGAAACCGATAATGTTGCCGATAACATTCATGGATGGTAATACGAAGACGTTATTAGCAGATTCAGCAACAACAGCTCGTGAATTGTGTAATCAGTTATCTGATAAGATCGGTTTAAAAGATCAATTCGGGTTCTCACTATATATAGCATTGTTTGATAAGGTGTCATCTTTGGGTAGTGGTGGTGATCATGTGATGGATGCTATATCGCAATGTGAACAGTACGCAAAAGAACAAGGTGCCCAAGAACGGAATGCACCGTGGCGATTGTTTTTCCGTAAAGAGATATTTGCACCATGGCATGAACCCAGCGAGGACCAAGTTGCTACCAATTTGATTTACCAACAAGTCGTGCGTGGTGTCAAATTCGGCGAATATCGTTGTGATAAAGAAGAAGATCTAGCAATGATTGCTGCCCAACAATATTACATCGAATATAATACCGATATGAATGTTGAACGTTTATTAACGTTATTACCGAATTATATACCGGACTATTGTTTGACTGGTGTGGAGAAAGCTGTAGATCGTTGGGCGGCTCTAGTTGTACAAGCGTACAAGAAGAGTTATTACGTTAAAGAGAAAATTCTAATATTGCGTGTTAAAGAAGACGTTGTTAGTTATGCGAAATTCAAATGGCCGTTATTGTTTTCACGTTTCTATGAGGCTTACCGTAATTCCGGGCCAAATCTACCGAAAAACGATGTAATTATTGCTGTTAACTGGACCGGTGTTTATGTGGTCGATGATCAAGAACAAGTCCTATTAGAATTATCATTTCCTGAAATCACTACAGTTTCAAGTCAAAAAACCAATAAGGTCTTTACGCAAACGTTCAGTTTAAGTACGGTACGTGGTGAAGAGTTTACATTTCAAAGTCCAAATGCTGAAGATATTCGTGATTTGGTTGTCTATTTCTTGGAAGGTTTAAAGAAACGGTCGAAATTCGTTATTGCATTACAAGATTATAAAGCACCCGGTGAAGGTTCCAGTTTCTTAACGTTCCAAAAGGGCGATTTAATTATTCTCGAGGAGGATAGTACTGGAGAAACCGTACTGAACAGTGGTTGGTGTGTGGGTAGATGTGAACGGACGATGGAAAAAGGTGATTTTCCAGCTGAAACTGTCTATGTTTTGCCATGTATGTCGAAACCACCGGCTGATATTCTACAACTTTTCACCATTGAAGGTTAGTGGATCAATAAATGAGTCGGTTCCACCTCTACCCGTTTGCTAAAAGTACTAAAAGTACTCTGCATATAATCACAATGCTGGGAGCAGCTAGCGCCCTCTAGTTGTTAGAAGTATAAACGCCCAGCTTTCCCGCCATAACGGTAACATAACTTCCAAACTGTGGGGGTGGAATTGGCCCATTATTAATAATTTTATTAAATATCCATAATAATTTAATTGCAGGCGCTGAACATGGTCGTCGTTTAAGTCAGCAATATTCCGTGAATGGTACTGAATCACGTGATCGTCCGTACACATTAGCGGAATATTCAATCGATCATTTTCGGCCACCTTTGAAACGTACAATGTCGAAAACGTTAACGTTAACATCAACACGACGTGGTGTTGATGATTTGTGGCGGCATTCACGTGATCCGATTAAACAACCGTTATTGAAGAAACTGTTAATGAAAGAAGAACTAGCTGAAGAGGCATGTTTTGCATTCAATGCAATATTAAAGTATATGGGTGATTTACCATCGAAACGACCACGTTTAGGTAATGAATATACCGATCATATATTTGATGGGCCGTTAAAACATGAAATATTACGTGACGAGATCTATTGTCAAATAATGAAACAATTAACGGACAATCGGAATCGTTTATCAGAGGAACGTGGATGGGAATTGATGTGGCTCGCCAGTGGTTTATTTACATGCTCACAAAGTTTATTGAAAGAATTAACGTTATTTTTACGTAGTCGCCGTCATCCGATATCACAGGACTCATTGCAACGTTTACAGAAAACGTTACGTAACGGTCAACGCAAATATCCACCACATCAAGTGGAAGTTGAAGCGATCCAACACAAGACAACACAAATCTTCCATAAAGTCTATTTCCCGGACGATACCGATGAAGCTTTCGAAGTTGATTCCAGTACACGAGCCAAAGATTTCTGTCAAAATATTAGTCAACGTTTGAATTTACGTTCCAGTGAAGGTTTCAGTTTATTTGTTAAAATTGCCGATAAAGTCATCTCAGTACCTGAAGGTGATTTCTTCTTTGATTTTGTCCGGCATTTGACGGATTGGATACGAAAAGCTCGACCGACACGTGACGGTATCACACCGCAATTTTCTTATCAAGTATTCTTCATGAAGAAATTATGGACGAATACTGTACCGGGAAAAGATCGTAATGCTGATTTGATATTCCATTTTCATCAAGAACTACCAAAACTGATACGTGGCTATCATAAATGCAGTAAAGAAGAGGCGGGCAAATTGGCGGCATTAATTTATCGTGTTCGATTTGGAGAAAGTAAGCAGGAATTACAGGCAATACCGTAAGTAAACATATATTTGTATAGAGTATGCATGCGCTTCAGACATCTGCGCATGCGTCTGCCAGTTTCGGATTCTAGTTGGAACAAACCTATCATAAACTTATAATTCGAACATTATATAGGGCGTCCCAGTCAAAGTGCCTCTTTTATTCGTACATTTTTAGTTATGAGATTTCTAATTATTGGTCGATCTTCAATCGAATTGGAACCTAAATGCTGTTGGTAGACAGTGGAAAGGAGGATGGAGGGACACAAAATATGGACAATAATCTGAAACGGGGATCAGTTGTAGTTCTAATCAGATCTGTTCAGGACCCAAAGTAGTCCATTTCGGCCCTGTAAAATGCCAACTATGTGTTGGGTCTCGATGACGTTACTACGAGAATCTTAGATTGTTCTCACGGAGAACGATTAAAGAACATGATAATTATCAGTTCCATTGTCAGACCGGAAATAGAAAGTTTGTTATATGTTGTGTAATTTAGAGCTACAACATCCATTGAGATTTCGCACAAAAAATGTGAAGAAAGTAGATGCCTACCTATATGATAATTTCGGGCATTTTCAGCTAAACCGGAAATTGGCATTTATTGAAAAATACATTTGACGGTCGAAAGTTAAGAATAATTATTAAACGTCCAAGTTATGAAGAACTAAATCGGGGCATATTTTGGATATGGTCACTTTTGCTCAACAAATGGAGTGGCCTGAACTGTCTGGTGACAGGTTTAGTGTGAGAACTGTTATGTTTAAGTTTTGAGGGCGCGAATCCTCATTTTTAGTGCAAGAACAGTGCGCTCCCACTCGAAATTCTTCTTAGCTTGGACGGGTCATACATTCCTATCCTTAACTCTATAATCTTATTTCCTACTTGATTGATTTTTACATTTTTGAACAATTTTTGTGTATCCTGCGTAATAAAATAGGAGAGTGTAGATTTTACTGGGGGTTTTTCTGTATCAGTTCAAATACAGTAGAACTTAAAGCGACCTAGAGAATAATGACGTTATTTTGAATGACACTAAACTCGGACTGTGTCAGTTTTGTCGTAATAGCCGGGTTCCACTGTATTTAAAATAACAAACCAAGCTCTACAGTCGTCACGTGACTCTAAATTTAATTGGCAACGACTATAATTGATTTTACATAAACCAATAATGCCGATAAGGTAGGGGTGAAGTTTTCTAGGACACCTGTTACAAGAACTCATTTTAAAGAGACTAGTCCTTGCTACGGTTTTTGGATAGAATACAGTAAAACCTCTATAATTCGTTTTGGAATCAAATGTCTCCTTCCAATAATAAAACGATATAAAACAAATACAGTCAAAATTCTATTATCCGGACCTTGCTTAACCGGATTATCGATCTTCTAGTCTAGATCATACAGTAGAAACTATACATACCTATATACAGAATGTCCCAGAGCAAATACAAATTGAAATGTAAATACTAAGACTGGGCGATCTTGATATCGATATTTTGATACTCAACAATATCTTAAGTTGATAAAATACGGATGCTCTATTGTAAGGCTGGGTGCGATTGTCGATATATCGATAAGAATATCGACTGTTAAATTATCGATATTTCAATAAAATATCGATATGTCGGCACATTATCGATATATCAATAAAATTTAGAAATCGTATCGATATAGTATGATATATGAGGCATCCAGCACATTACGAAAAACATCTACTGACGTTCCCACACTCGATTATCCGGATTCTATCTTATCTGGCCTATCCGTATCCCTGTTGAGTTCAAATACTAATAATATATTGATATATAAAAAGATATCGATGATCGTCAACATAAAATATCGGTAGTTATCGATATCATGTATCGATAATTCGATATATCGGTAATTACCGATATATCGATATTCGTATCGATATATCAAAAACGCGCCCAGCCTTTGTTTTTACTGCATTTCTTATAGAAGTATTTAACTGTGGGGCATTTTAAAGTTAAAATAAAGTTAGCGTTAACGTAATGTTGACGTTAACGTTTGCCTTAGCGTATATACTGGTAGAAGACTTTATTTCTGTATTTTATTATTTTCTATGATTCTCTAGTATAGGTCATGTCTAATTATCGAGGTTCTACTGCATTTTCATTTAAAATAATTGCACAAAACTTGTTTTTTCTATTTTTATTCATTAATTTGTTTGTCTATTCATTATTTACTAATTATTGTTTATACGAATTTTTTATGTTCTTTCAAAAGGCAAATGTTACGTGAATTAATCCCAGCTGATCTTGTCAAAATTCAAAGTGCTAATGATTGGAAACGTTCAATTGTTGCTGCATATAATCAAGATGCCGGTATGAGTCCAGAGGATGCAAAGATAACATTTTTAAAAATTGTTTATCGATGGCCAACATTTGGTTCAGCATTTTTTGAAGTCAAACAGACCACCGATCCGAATTATCCGGAAATGTTATTGATTGCAATCAATAAACATGGTGTCAGTTTAATTCATCCACAATCAAAGGTAAACCAAAAAAAAGGGCACAGTCACACGGCATCTGTAATTGCAATTCAGCTAATTACAATTTGAATTTTGTAACAGTCAGTAGTCCAAATTGTGTTCTACAGGGTGACTGTTATATCATTTACATAAATTAAACCTCAGCGTCCCTAGGGGGAATAGAGTACAATAAGGGTGTTTTGCGCGGTCAAAGAGAAAAAAAAAATTTGGGCCAAAAGTGGACCTATTGTTTGATGGGCACTGGATTAGTTACGAACCTATCGTAATGTTGTTGTCTCGCTGATAAGAATGCAACTGTCAGCATTACGTGACATGGAACGAC
>JAZBHA010001030.1:14296-32919 GCA_037464855.1 Iselma pallidipennis | reverse complement strand
CATTTTCGAGTTATACGCAAAAAAAGCAATTTTTTGAGGGTTTTTAATTTTTTTCTACCCTCCCCGGGGGATGAGGGTTTTCAAATTTCGTACGAGGTTTTGTGATGGTCAAATACAACTTTCCTGAAAAATTCAGCCATACTGCTTGAAAAGTCGATTTCAGAACGATTTTTACTGGACTACATATCCCCCTGTCCAGTCCGGCACTGTTTACTTAGCTGTTACATACTTTACGACACAATAGTACAAAATACGTATACAGACAAGTTTTTGGTTTTTGATAACAACGATAGGTACATACGAAATAAAGTTGCATAATGTCCTTTTTCTAATTTGTTGTTGTTTTCTAATCAGTTGATTTTAAAACATCGGCGAGTCAACATCAAAATTTTTCTAGTCTATTAATTTTAATAAAATAGTGTCTTGGAGACAGTGTGTATTGTCAGTCAATTAGTGTAAGTGCAGGGATGAAATTACCACTAACAATAAATCGTAAAAGTTATCAATGTGAAGTGTTTAAATATGAAGTGTTTTCTAAATGGACCACTACAATCCACCATTGATGATCAACGTTGGGGGACTGCACAAGCTCATCGGAGAGGTTCAGCAAAAGGGTAAGTTTCACAGCACATCATCCTGATCAAAAAAAAATACCTTAAAAGATTATCTGTGGCTCCTCAAACGCTATTTGGCCACCAAAAGCTCGTTGGACCCGGGGGAAATCTCCCCATATCCCCCTGTCCAGTCCGGCACTGTATTCCATCAATCTCGTGGTAGAATAACTATTTTATGGTACTTACATAACAAAAAAAGGGTAAGTAGTTGTGGCAATAGAGGTAGTGAGTTTCTGGCAATTCTCCAGTTATGATTTGTTGTTACTTGGTGAAATTTAATTATACGATGATTCATCCCTCTACCAAGATATTATTCACCAGGCCAAAATGTAGGATAAGGGTGGTTTAAGCTAGATTATTCTGGTCATCTACCTACATTAATCGCAAAGATGTTGCTTGAAAAGATATTCTGCCACCTATACATAGAATTTATTAAATTTTTTTTATATATGACTTGGGGACATACCTACATTTCTCAAGTTTTCTTTCTTTATTGTATTGTTTCGTTTATTTTTAATTTCAAGCTAACAATAGGCTGTCGGAATTGACAGTGACATTCTTAAGAAAATGTCAACGTTAATATTATTATTGTGAGTATACTGGCGAATAATTGTTGCAAAAATTGCGATGTTATCGAAAAATATTTCAGAATTTATTTGTTGGGAACGCCTTGTTTGGTCGTTGTAGACTCAACAAATTAAGTTCAATAAAGAACCAGCAGGAATACATGCTTGCTGTTGCTTTCGGCGACTAGTTTTCAGAAATAGACAAATAATAGTCGAACAATAGCAATAAAATTCGAGCGAAATTGTACAATTTTCAGCCATCTTTCTGCTTATTTATTGATGAATATTAGGAGGTGTAATCGACTTTTTTTTTGTTCCTTTTCCCATCGTTTTTCTTTCTTTTACAAAAATTTTATGATTATTTTGCTGTCGTCGTATATGGTATATGATTTTCCAGCAATGCAATTTTAATCGCTTCGTCAGCGCCAAAAACGTGATTTCCCCATATCTTTTGGCCTCAAGGGAACGTGCTGATAACGTTAGTAAAACTCGTCTTCCCTCCACCACTGTTTTCGTTTTAAGTGGTAAATTGGGTCAATTAATCAGGTCACAAACTGGACTGGGTTGTAAATCCAACTAACATTTTCTATTATTTCCTACCCATTTTACTATTCCAGGACTCTGGTAATTAGTTTTAACGTTACGAAATAATTAACACTCTTTGAGAATTGTTCGTATACTACAGTCCATATAGGTAGGCTGTATATAAAGTTAGGATGGAATAGATGGAGAATAACTGACCTGAAACATTTTTCATTCTTCCGGTTTAGGATGGGCCATCCGGGAATTACGGTTGTGTACAAATATGTATGTACATATAAACTGAAAGTGATCTAGTTAAATAAAAAGGAGTAGTGCTACAATAGAAACAGGACGTTTTTGTCGGTGCCAGAATTAAGGGTGTGAGACAATCTAGATTTGTTTTCAGCGGTGAAAAAGAGATTTCTGTTGTTATAGTTGACTGTTTTATTGAATGTGTGCTTGACTACCTATCGAGAGAGAAATCATTTTCACTCAATATTTATTGATTTATTTCCCCACAGATTATTATTATTATTATTTTTATATTATTATTTCTAGTACCTATTCTACCGGATAACAAATTATATTTATTTGTCCGACCAAAAAGTGATATATCTACCGTAATTACAATAAATTAACGATAATTGATTGTAATTCAGACAGATCAATTTTGTGGTGATGTTAAACAGGACCGTCAACAATGGTCTGTACAGGTCCTGTGTGTAAATGTTGGTTATGTCAACCAGTGACAAGCATTAATCATTCGTATTTTTTTTTGCTGTCCTCTACTCATCTTCGTCATAATTCTACTCTAAATATTACAAGAACTCTAATGATTTTTCCTTTTTGTTTCAAATCTTATTATTATGATTGTCTCCGTTTCAGGAAATTACCTCATGCTATTTACCTCCTAGGAATACAGCAGCATTAAGTTCAGTCTATATCTGTCTAGATTATTTATTAGATCTATATTTGGGGATGATTATTTAGTTAATGAATTAATTAATTATGAAAATTCAACTCGTATAATTTTATATCCGCTCATCTTTTATGAGTATCGATTAATATTACAAATTTCCTACTTTAATCATGAATATTATTGAAATCTGAAAGTTGTCAAGTTTTCCTCTTGAATATTATTTATTTCAATGAATAATATGTACATTTGCATGTGTTAGATGTAAATATTCGAAAGCTCAAAGCTTAGAAAACATTTCCAACCACGGAATTCAACAACTTCACCAAAATCTAACGCAACTCTGTATTTTATTTACTGTGACCATCAGAAACTTCTGGTTGTTGGTGGATTAAACAGCAAATTCTCCATGTCCACTTATACAGCTAATTGCCAAATAATCCGACCTTTGTGCAATGTTTATCTGTTAACTTTACCAACAAAAATACAACATTTCATGAAATAACAATAGAACTTATAGATTTTCTTCTGGTATATTTTAAGTTTCAAGTTAAACGGAAACGGTTAGATTGAAATGTATTTTAGAAATGATGGAAAATGTTAATAAAATGAAATTTGACGACTTTATTACGAGCAATAAATTAACACCACCCGTAAAAAAGAAAAACGTAATAAACGACCAAATGCAAAATGTTATATGCATTTCGGGAGTTTGCACAGACCGTGATAACTAGTTGCACATAATTCCAGTGCTAAATTTTCAAATATAAATGCAAAATAATTTCCACAGAAGTTTAATGAAACTGCCAAGTCGGTTAGTCTTTTTCTTTTTTACTATTTTCATTAGATACTGATTTAGAAAACGTATGCACATGCACATGTAAAAGTTGGAGATGAAAGAGAAACTACGGCAGATCTGGAAACAAAAATGGAACAGGAAGTGCTTTTCTTGTTGCTGCAAATAAATAGCCCCAATTCGCTTTTACTTCCAGATGGAAACCTTTGAAAAACGACACAATTAAAGTAAATGAACCGATGTAGAAACAATGATAATTAAGTGTATATTTTTGACTGTTAAACATATAGTAGAGAACATGTACACGTTAGACAAAGCCCTTGATAATCTGTAGCTTTTATTCGCTATCAGGATACGTTAAGCGTCAATTATTCACCATTCTCCATTGAATTCTCTTTAAACAGAAAACATTTTCAATAATTTGAAATTACATTACTCGGATTGTTGGTCGATTCTGTTATGAATTTAACTGGAAAGAAAAACATAGCAGCGAGAAAAAGGCGAAGACTTATTCTTTGGATGTCTCGAGAAGCATAAAGAATTGTCGATAAATATCCGTTTACGTCCGGGAAACTTCAACAAACTTCAAACATTCGTTTTGATGTAACTTCAGTTTTCGGACTCCTACTTACTACACTTGGCCACATCCATTCATACATATACACATACATATAAAAGAACGGACTTTAATCTAGTTTTAAAGTTGGTAGATTTAACGCGGCGTTATCAATAATAATCTCAACAAGTGTCAAAGTGAAAAGATGCCTTTATGTGGATGAATTTTGGGAGTTCAATTCAAAGCTTATTTGGATTTCATTATTTTGTGTGTATGTATAGGTGACTATGATAAACAAAGAACAAATCAAGCTTGTGATATTTTGTGCGGGTGAAACAGGAGCGAAAGCCTTCATCAATTTTATACAAAGACAGATTATTGAGTTTGTTTGTACTTGTTACGACAAACGATAACAGATCCGAATATCTATTTTTAATTTTAAGCCTTCGTCAACAGGAAATAATAAGAGAATTAACTTAACAAAGGGGAAGGGTTTTGCTGAAATTTGAGAAGTTATCCATTTATACGATGACGACATTTCAGTATAAAGGAATATAGCAAGAAATTTCGAAATTATATTATCTGGAAAATCATGTTTACTATTAGTGTCACAATATAAGAAAGAACACGTGTTATGTTCACGATTCCAGACTAAATCATTTGGGGAGCTTTACTGAAAAACCCATTCGCTGAAAATTCACTACAACGAATAAGGAACTGTTTCGTTGTAGTGAAATTACTCAATAACACATTTTTAAAATTCTCCTCACTTATTGGCAAAAGAAAAACAAAGTATGGAGGGCAATAATATTTCATGGAAACAATGTATGATTTGCTTTTAGCCACTTTCCGGTTATTGCCACATTTTCGCTGCCACCTTCATCCGTTTTTCTTTCAATTAATGTTCGTTTTCCGTTTTAGTGAGAATGAGAAATTTGATTTTTCCCCAACAAATCGTCGACATTTGCAAAGGAAACTGGTCGTTATTTGTGAAATATGAACCGGTAGTGTATTACAACAGATTTATTTCGAACTTTTTTTTCGGCTGGCATTTACATTCTATTATATTCATCTTTAGAATTTTTTTTTGAAAATTTCATCAATATACCTCTTTTGTTCATTTTAATTCGATAAGTTGATGACAGAGTCTTTTTTCGATTTTCGAACTTTTTTTTTCACTGGGAGCTGGGTACGATTACCATTAACATCTTTTTGATAATCTTCAAATCAGCATCTTGTCGAAAGACAATTTCTTCTACCATCCATGCGGTAATTGAATTCGATTAGGTTCGTTAAAAGGAACCAAAGGACTTGGGTGTCGAAGACAGAAACGTATCAGTCAGGGATGGGGGCGAGTGCTTTTAATATTAATGGATCACTGTGCCCTACTGTTTTTAATTAGAATAAGAGCTTCTCGAACTGGGCTCTATTTGTACTCCTCCTATTCACCATTTTCCGCGGTAAAATGGCCAATGTTTTTTAAACGTTTTAACCACTACTACTTTCGATACTCGTTGTTGTTTTTCGTGTTTAATCCATAATTCTGTGAAAGCTTGAGAATAGTAACCGTACGCTTGGGTGGCAGGAAATAAAAAAGATAGGGAAATAGCAGTGACTGCGCGCGGTATCATATAAAAGGACGCAACTTTTAGGTTTCTATTTTTCTGGGATTTATGCAAAGGCACGTTTTCAACTGGGGTGCTTGTGTTAAGGGATATGGATGAAGTTGGAAAAGGCCTGATGTAGGTTATGGAGCATTCCCTTAGGCTTGTTTTTGAGTAGAAACGGTAGTCACATTAATTTCACATTTGACTTTTCGATCACAAACAACATATACAAATAAACGAAACAAAAACTGGAGATGGAACATGGACGAATTCCATTAAATATTCACGAATATATAGTAAAGAGAATTTCTGTGTGTTGTGTGTAGGTTATAGTGACCGTCACAAAATGGAAAATTTCCATCTTTTCATTGCCGAAGAAATTTTATAAATGGAAAAGGGTCCTTCTATAAAGTCATAAAAGCCTTGATTTAAATTTACTTTGTCAAGAGAGACTTTCGTTAAAGGAACATATTAAATTAAGATAAGTAAAACACTCAATCATATATTAAAGCACGAAAGACATCCAATTATACGAAATTATTACCGGTTGTTGCTGGAATTAAGACGAATAAAAACTTTGAGGTGTGCTATAAAGGAAATTTCCCTTCACATTAATACCAGCAGTAAAACAATATATTGATACAGAACTAACCACAGAGAATCTGCCTTGGTTTGGAAGAAAATCAATATGAAGTCAAGACATAAATAATTGAAATTAACTACAATTTGGGTAGTTGCCAACAATACACAAAGCATCTAGTCCTTTGAAATGAGTGAGTTGTTGCCATTTCGCATCAATCGATTCTGCAAGCAAAAAAAATTACACGCAGAATTTGTTTACGCAGCATTTGGAAACATCCCCGTCACTTCACCCTCCTGTCTATCGTTTATCTAAACTTGTATTTCAACGTAAACTTCTCGCATAAAGTTAGCTGGCAAGATAATAATTGGCCTCTAAAGAAGATCCTTCCCCAGTTCAATTTTGTCAGAAAACAAAAATTGGAAAGACATTGAAATATGTAGGTTTATGTATGTATTACTTCTCCACATTGTTGTAAATCCATGTAAATATTGTATGTACATGGTGGGAAATGGAAGAAATTCTCCTACCCCTTTGGAATTAACAAACAAAACAACACAAATGTATTAAACAATAGGTAAACATTTGTAAAATCCTGTTAACTCATCTGTTTCTGTGGTTCGTATTGTGTACTTTACGTAACCTTTCCGATACGAAATGGCATAATACTACAGTTTCTAGGCAGCTGTTGGTGGTAGGTAGGTAGGTATTCAAAAAATAAAACAAAACACAACTTAATAAAAATTTCCAACGTCACAATACTGCTTATGTGGCCGATGGCATATACCATATAAATATTCATCAAATGTAGGTTGACCTGGATCGAGAGGGAGTTCAGACATGCAAAAAATCACCCTTGCTATGTCGCTTACACCCTCCCACAGAAGAGTGGCGGACGGACAGGAAAAACAATTCAACTGAACCGTTAGTAGAATGGAGAAACTTGGCTGATTTGAGACTAACGTTTTTATTAAAGTTCGCATAGATCTCTACCAGTTTTGGGCGAGATAGTTTGTTGCAAAAATTGTAATTGTCTTGTTCTATTATACTTTCAATCAGTAGTACGCTTTCGATATAATAGGAGGATTATTTAAGGTGTCCTAATCGTCTCGTTGCAATTTTCTAAATAATTTTGCCATCAGGAGAGCCAGTGGAACGTTCAGTTTTGTGTAGATATGAGAACTAATAAGAGTTACACTTACAATTAGTAATTGTGATATATTCAATGAAAATCGTTAGTTTTGTGGCTAAAAACTAGAATTTCGTATTTCCAAAGGGATATTTATAGTGTTTGATAGGGAGAACATGGTATTGCTATCAAACGACAGGTTGTTGTGTTGTGTCTGCTTGTCGTTCCGTTACCAGCAGCTTTCATATTTGTAATAAACCGGAACTTTGACCGAAACCGAGGCCATAATAAAGGTGTTAGCTTGGTGAACATAATTCTGCTCGTAACATTAAACAACTTCCCTTTGGTAACGAACGTAAAATATGCAACATTGAAGTTGGCACAATGGGGAAACAAAAAATAATCGACTCATACAATTTTCATTTTGGTAAAATATATTAATAGCATATAGGTATATCTATACCGAATAGATTTAATTTCCTTTCGATTGTCAATATAAATTCAGGTTTCTGACGAAAGTGATGTTATCCTTGGTGTTGCCGCCATTGTTGTCGGCATCCTCGACAACAAACCAATTCCACGATTTAGGCCTCTTAATCAGACAGCTGACGTTTCATATTAAATTCCAAACCAATTCGTTCAGTCTCTCACGGAGTCTTTCCATAAACAAAATAATTTCAAATTAAAAGAGTACAACAGTAGCAGCCTTCGGACCGATGTATTAAATTTTTTCATTGCGATATTTCATGTCAAGTTAAATCCCCCTACTACGGCCTGGTAATCCCATTATTACTTTTAATCAAAATTATTTCCGCAGCTGCAAACGGGAATTGGTTTAAAAAAGCTCTAAATATTTAATAACTGGTCGGGGCGATAATTTCCAGACGATTACAACACCGCCTTTATTAAAGAGACTCAAACGGTTACCCCATCCTGGCATTGATTTAGGATCCATCAGGTCTTTTAAATACGTCCTAAAATATTAGCCATAACATTGATCTTAGTTCGATTAAATCCTGCTTCAGTTGTTATTGCAAGGTTAGAAATGAATCCTTTATGGATGTACCCACATCGTCAAAATTAGGGTCGAATTATCCGGGTATGGATCATTTTATTGGTTCTCCAGAACCATTTCTAATTAATTATCCAAGGTAACTCCGACTATAAAGCATTTTATTGTTATCTGCTACTGTTATTTGCTGTTTGATTGTATTTGTCCGACTATAGTGAAAAACACCCGTAGAAAACAGATAACCAGCTTTTTTATAAGCTTGTAAAAATCGACAATTATCGTAAAATAAGCTAAACTACTATTGTACCAAGTCATGAATAACTAAAGGTCCGGATCTGGTGGGTGATTGCAGAACGGGAAATGGCTTTACGACAACATAACGTTCCACAAAAGGCGTCATGAAAAAATTAGAAATACTACTGTCCACTTGACCAACGATGTACTACTACAATGTAACTCGAAAATAAAATGATACAATCTAGATTACTGCCATTTGTTAAATTTCTATTTCAAATTTGACATTGAAAAATTGTCATAAATAATTTATAAAAAGATTACTTCAAAATTTGTCGTTAGAAATGTCTTCTTTAACCTGTGAAAATCTATTTCTGTTGGAATTTATAGTCGACGACGTGAAACTGGATACTAAATGTGATTGTAACGCACCACCTGGTGAGCTTTGTGTAAGCTTTCAATTTTTAGACAATATTCCATTGGATGTATGTGAAGCTGATTTCGATCCAAGTCAAAAATATGGAAAAAAACAAGAAAATATTCGAAATGGTAAATCGTGTATGTTCTCATTAACGGCGAATCAAATCGAATCTGCATTAGAGAGTTTCAATATCTTTGTTACTGTTTTTAAAAAGACGAAACCGGGATGGAGTCCTGATAGATGTAATGTTGGCGATGCGTTAGTTCCACTTGAGGCAGTTTTCGCTGAAATAATTAAAAGTATACAGAATTCGATTGAAGACGGAGGACCGGTAGCACAAACATTAAAAGACAACTTTGATATTCTTGACGCAACAAAAAAACCAGTTGGAAAGATCGGAGTATATATTCGATTAACTTGTCTGGGCAAATCGATAATTACTCAATTTCAAATGAATTTGGAGGATAAATCAATACTTTTTAAAGATAAAGGTGGTTCGTCGGTTTGTAAATATAGGAAAGCTAATGGACAAAGGCCATTTGGAATGCCTAATTCATCTGTACCATCATCAGTCAGACCTGGAATGACAAATTATAACTGTCCCACAAAACCTTGTTTCAACAGTGAAGATACAGAACAAAATGTAACTAATTCTAATTATCCTCGAGTACCTTGCAATGTGACAAAGAGTGATAACAATGGAACTGGGAATCCGAATTGTCCTACTGTTCCATGTTACGATATTGTAAATGACAGGAATGTTGGAGTCGATAATCTAAGACATTCACATCCTGAAAATATGAACAACAAAAACTTTGACGATCTGATTAGGAATCCAGATTGCCCAAATGCACCATGTGTTGTAAATGATAATAATATTGGCAATACTACTGCAATACAAAATCAATACCCATTTTTTCGCAATCAGCAGATGATTGCACAGACGAAAATGTTAAGCCCGTGTATAGAATGTGGGGCTTTACCCAATTCCCCGTGCTTACTAGGAAATCCAGTCGAAATGCCACTAAATGCAGGACCTCCTACACCTTGTATAGAATGTGAAGCTATTCCAACTGCACCCTGTAAACCGAATATCACAACACCAACAATTTCTCAAATGCCTGAACCATCAGATCCACCAGGCAACTATGAAGTGATTGAAACCACAATGGGTCTAAACCGTTTAATCATTAGAATGCACAAAAATAAGAACAAAGTCGAAAAAATTGGATCTTCAGGTGATTGTTGTTGTACTAGTGATAATTTCAACCAAAAAAATGGTCATGGAACAGGATCACAAATGGATCAACATAACAAAGTAGTCGGTACAGGAAATAACAATCCGTTCTCGATCAAAATGGCCGGTTGTGGTTCAAGTGATGCCGGTGGTGGTGTCACCATCAATCCACCAGTTTACAGAAAACCAGACGGTACAGTCATGACGGAAATTTCAGATCCGGATCGAGATCTTTTCGTATTGAAAATTGGTAAGAGGAGTGGTGGTAAAGATAAAAAGAACAATCTTGATTTGGAGTTTTGTACGCCTCGATTGCCCCAACCCGAACAGGAAATCACAGAGAAAACAATGAAAATGTCACGATAGATGTATTGTGATTACTTTCAAAATAAAAGCAGTACAAAGGATTCAATTAGTTATTTTTAAATAATTCTATTGAATAACATTTTTCTGGCTCCACTTCGAACTTCAACAGCATTAAATTGTTACCGCTTTAACAATTTGCCTCAAACATTCTGTTGTACAATGTTTAAACAATTTTCCTGTAATTTCCGGTGCACCCAGACAATTTATGATTGCAAGATCTTTCCCAACATGCTAATTAAACGGTCAGTTGTAATTTTTTTCTCATAAAAATAACTATGCATACGAAACCACTGTTTACAGTAGCATTGTTGTACATCCCGTTGGTGATCAAAATAAATATCCGTAGGGGGTTGAAAAAACAGATTCTTGTCTGCTAGTTTGACGGTGGAAAAAACCGAGTGTGTGTATATAGGATCGGTGAATGTAGTATGAGTGCTTAAAAGTGGAAGTAGCATCATATCCTCCAATTCTGTTGTTCGCAACGGATATGCCACCAATTTGCACCTGTGGACGCTCATATATTTAGGGTAGTCAATTTTGTTTCGACACCCCACGTTTGTTAGGTATACATGCGTTAAAAATGAAAATTTCGATATGAAACGTAGACTTTTGATGTGATTTCAATTAGTAATCAACATGAATCAATGTTGAGACTTACAATTGATAAAAGAAACATCAGTACGATCAACTTGTCTAGGGAGCGACAAAGGCTGATTGTAAATTACATTTGTATTATGCAATAGCAAATGCAGGCTCATTAAAAATTTACACATGATTTCATTATTGCTCATAGCTACAATAATCCTAAAAGCTAATCATCCCGTTCTTTTTGGTGGAATTGTCAAAGCTTGTTAATTAATATTAGATGTTTTAGGGAAGGGCATACGGACAAAATTCTGAAAATGTTTTCAACGTATTTATTAAAACATGTGATTTAATAATCTATAATCTAAAAATCGTTAGTTACTATGTAATAATTAATGTCTCTGCTGTAAATTCACACCATTCGTTAACTAGTTATGTATCTATGGACAGTTATTCTAAATCGACACAGATATTAATGGAATTTCGTAATCATAATCAATCATTTAAATGCCATTTTTATTGATATTCCCTCTACTAAATAAATTAATTGATATGCCAACGTTTTAATCGACTCAAACGCTAATTTCAGCTTTAACTAAACTCAAACACATCAAATTTTCGGACCCTTAATTATATACAACTTGATCAGAATGTTTTTATCAATTATTCTAATCAAATGAGATTTATTCGTTTTAATCTACCTGTAAACTATGCAATAAAGGTGGGTAGTAGCCGCGACCAAAAATAAATCAATCACGTCGTGTTCACTTCTATTTTCCCTTTCGAACATTCGTTTCGATTCCGACTTGTGTAAATCTCAAAATGTCAAATACTCACTAGAGGATGCAGAATTGGAACTGGAACTAGTGGCCGACGTCGAACGATAATATGGCGGGGAACCAGGTGGTTCTGGTTTACTCATGGGTTTCGGTGAACCCAGCCGTCTAGTGACGTCCGGTGCTGGTGCAAACATACGGTCATCCTGGAAACAACAATTCAGTTATCAGTATTGTGATTGAGTTATTTCGATTCACGAAAAACTGTACAATATTTTCACGGCAGCCGGAAATCTCGTAGTGGTGCCTTTCAAGATAGTTAACAGCATGGTGGTTATGGCCCACTGTGCAAACTTGTTCAACACACATGTTCCATATGGTGTGAATATAAATAATATAAACGTACGTGCAAATTCCTACAAGAAACTACCGTTCAACAACTACGTGTAGAAATTGGTAATTTACTTGTTCGGGAAGAATATTCTATCGAAATCGAAATGATTATTGTATCAATAGTTGTATTTATAGTTTGAAAACAGTGCAATTGACAAGATAATTCGCTGTCGGCTAATTATCTAATTTAGGAGGGTTTTGTGTTAGCTCATTGCTCCATCAACTACCTGCACGATACACAGTACTGCCATTGTGGATTTAACGTTACATCCCCAAATGAACATTACATCAATAAACATAACACAGGCGGGAACTAATGTCTGTCTTGCCGGCTGCTACCATCCCTCGCACTTATATTTCTCTATCCTAATTCCACGGATATCATTCTTAGATAAGGTTGTTTTAGGACTCTACACTAACCACTTGTTTATATTTTGTAGCAATTTATCAATTCTTTGCTTGGCTATTGTTTTGGTAATTGCCGTTTAATAGTCTAACAAATGACAAGTTTCGAATCTCACATACAACTCGAGTACTGCTGACAAATTCGCTTCCGTAAATTACCAAGTTCGAAGCTTGATGGCGAAGACTTAATTGCACCGCAGGTCACCCGAAATCTGATCACCCCACTGATGATAGATTGCCCCATTAGTCGATAAACCCCTTTTCTTGCCATTCTCCGGTCACCAACAGTATCAAAAATCGATTTTGTATCACCTCACACAATTACCACATATTCTTGAGGAATTCTTGAAAAATTCTTTACTGAGACCGGACCAATTTATATACGGAAAGCAAAATGAGCGTTTCTCGAAATTGTCTAGAAAAATGATGTTAAATTTTCTGAACAAGTTAATAGTTTTCGTATTTTTCTTCTTCAAAAGCCTCCCGTATGTCGATATGTTCACTGATTGATCTAAGTTGGTCCATTCTTTGTGTGTTCTTTTCAAAGAGTCACCCCTATACGCTTCAGACGGCTTCTTTGATCGATCTGATTGAGTCTGGCTAGCTTTTAAAGATAAGCTACGGTCGACTTATGAATAACAGACGAATAAATTTTAAACGTATAAAGTCCCAATTTGTTACAAATCCTTTTTGTATTTTTATGATTTTTCAATAAATAATGTTTACAAATGAAAGTTCTTACACTGATCAAATTTGAATTAAGGATTTATTGTTGGTTTTATTGCAACAAAATATTGAAGTCACAATCGCTCGTCGTCGATCAATAGAGGTTTCCTATAAAACTCAGTTAGAATGTTTTCCTTTCATCGAGAACCTCTTCAGTGAAAGATGTGAAGAGTACTAGGATTTATCCAGGAAGTAATGTCAGTATCCGAATAGCATTCTAACCCGAAGACAGGGCCTGAAGAATTTTTCTTATTACCTTTTCCACAGGCCTAAAACCATCCATACAGTTCTCCAACTCCCATAACCGACTAGGCTATTTCCTTTTCCCGCTCTTGTCGCTACTGGATGAAATGGCCCGATCTGAAGTTTTGGTGATGGCTAGAAACACTGTCGTAACGGTAGTCTTATGTTTCAGCAACACCAATTTGCCGAATTAGAAGACCCGAAGCGGGTAGGTTTTACCGTTTTACCGTATAGCCGATTCTATTCGTGCCTTTACCGACAGTAATTTGATGTTGAAACGATGGATATATACAAGATAGAAACACACGAATTTAATTCTACCATATCTCTGCACTATATACGGCAATGTTTCTTCTTTCCCTCCTTTCTTTCCCTGTTTTTTTTTAAAGGGGACAGTTGTTGTATTGCTTTCTCTCCTTTCCGTTATTGCTTCATATTGATGAAAAAGTGAACGAACAACTTTCCTACAATAAAATTCAATATTGACATCAATGTTGGATAGTGACGGTTCCGTTAAATAAATCGTTTCCTATCGCCTTTGTGGCACACGCTATTCTCAATAATCACCAATTCCAATGCTATCTATAGAAACAAATAATTACGGCTTGATTGCCGTCCGTCTTGTTTTGCCGGAGAGTTTTTCCTGCAGCCAGGCAACTGTTGGCATAAAGTGATTGATGGCCTACCCTATATTGCAACTATATATACTTGGGTTGTTCTGTATGATACTGTATCATATACGTAAACTTGCCATATGGGCTTGTATACGTAAAGAAAAAATTCACATATTGGAACCAAACTAATTCACCAGAAAATTTATTACTAAACCTATGATTAATGGACAGCTTTGTCGAGGATTTACGCACGAGTCGAGAAAGGATTTTGACCAAGCAACCAAACTATTCCTATTGCCACTCAAACTGCAAGAAGACCAACCAATATAACAAAGTGTTTAATTGTAACACATTAAATATATCAAAATTATTACCGACACTTTGTGATTGTGTTCACTTATTCGCAGGATTTCCGTTGATAATGATATTTGTATTCATGTCTATGTTTATATGCCAGCGCACACAATAAAGTAATCATATCTATTAAGAATTCTTGCACTTCAACGAGATTATATAGACAATTGTACTGATTGTGAGTAAAATGCTTTTACAACCACTAAGCTCGTATAGTCTAATAAATAGAATATCTCAGGACATCTATGCATGTCTTTATAGCCTTTACATACATGCACTGATTCCACATTGATGTTGTTAACAACAATGTTTATGCAATAACAGTTTCTAATAGATGCTAAATGTGACTTTTATTTCGAAACATTAAACTGTAGATATTATGATGAAAATGTAAGCATTCAAGATAAGCTGGAAATATATCGGTGGCCCAAGCTAAAGGGACATTCTTTCTGGTCTTTTCTATTTTTAATTTGCAAATTAGCCACACAACAACTCTCACCACTCACTTTTCAAAAACCTTTGCAAATAAAGATGATACTGGCAAGGGGATCACAGCAAATCGGTCACCCGGTATATGAGTACGTAGGGTTCTAGTATGCGTGGTATAATAGAGAAATCGTACCTAAAAAAGGATTTTGTTGATGGAAATAGGGCGTTTGATATGGAAGTGTATTGTGAATTCGAAATCCTATCGATTTCACGCAGATTTTGTTTAACTTGATTTCTTGATTTTTCCTACATTATTCGGTTTGTATTTTGTGTGCTATCAGTCATATTTCCTACCAATCCCATGTGATTCACTCATCCATATTCATTTGGCAATCAGATTTGCCCAAAACAAGATAATCAAATAAATAAGTAATTTCCCCTAACAATATCTCTGATAGTCTGATTGATAATATCGTAATTATTCTCCAATGTTTTATCTGGTCGATGCTCTTCCTTATCTAATCCTTCATTATCTGTCATTATTAATTAATGTAAAATTAAAGTACCTACAGTGTAAAGTTTTCACATCGTCCATTGTTGATACATTTCCATTGTAAACAATTATGGAAAACTTGTCAGAAGCTTTCCGATTTTTTTTCTCCCTGGATTGCGTGAGTTATTGTTACGACTTTTTCGTTGAACTAAAATCGAACACATTCACATCCAATACGGTATTATCCAGAAATTGATAGAAGACCCACAATTCGATCGGTACTGCATTGTAAGCCTTGTAGCTATTGTCCAGTTTCACATTGTCAGCCAAGAACTCCAACAGCAACGATTTTTTGACATTGCATTACATTGAATTTAGGGCTTTATTGATGTTTATACATAACTTGTCAAAGGAACTGACAGTTATTCTTGAAGGAACTTGTAGCACATTTCCATTTATTTTAAGAATGCTATAATACTTCAATACTGGAATGACAGAAATGTCCAGCTAGAATTGTATTGATTGTTAATCCAATCTATACATATATGTATGTATGTGAATCGATTAATATGACAATATTGCTAATTTCACTCCTGACCACTCTGTCCTGCTATCACATATGTATGTAGGAACCCACCCTTCGGCATATGAATGCGATAACAGGAAACATAAGTTGTGTCGTGATACCTATCTTTAGTAGAATGCCTCCACCATATATCAATAAAGATATTACACTTGGATTTATATATAAGACTGGGTTATCACAATTCACATTCCAACGAAGATATAGTAGAAGGAAACTAACAGTGCGTAATCGACCACTAAACCGTATCGCAACATCCTTCCTGGAACAGTGAACGATTTCATACAACCAGACACACAAACATACTATACACATATGTATGAGAAGAATATTGTGTTTTGGAATCGAATTCCACACTGTTAGAGATAACTTTCCTCTTGTCATCTTATTTCACAACATTTACATTGCACTGTCGAGTTTTTTAATCCATTCCACCAGCTTTTATGCTATCTTGAAGAATTCCTTCCTCATGAATAATTATTAGTAATAGAAAACGTGAATTTCGTACGACAAAAATTTAAGTAAATAAGTATATAGTACTTGGATCTGTTGAAGTTTTCTCTTTAAGCTCAAGGAATGAGCTGAAAGTAAAGCTTTTTTCCTAAATGTGCTGATTTAAATTACTGGAGAGCTTGATTAAATCCAAAACATGGCCAAGTTGTTACCTAACAGTATTAGAGAAAGTTGCAAAAGGGACCTGTGTACCTAAGTGTTTACAGCCACTCTGGGGATAGCTGCGTAATTGTTAGATGAGTCTCTCTCATCGTACACCTGCACTACCAGAAGTGAAAAAAAGTCGCTGAAAAAAAATCGACCTCTTTTCCTTCCAGTTTAATCCAATTCCATTCTCTTCATTGAATCAATACCGTTCTTCTTTTTCCTCCCATTTTTGTTTACTAATATCTATCTCAAGATTCGTTAGGGTGCGAGGATATCTTTCTCTCCTGAAAAAAGAGAGTTAACCACTTTATTTTTGTGAGAGAAAAGTGTCTCCGTGTATCCGCACCCTTAAATCTGAGAGAAATCTCTTCTTCCCTATTTTGGTGGTATGTATGTATTTGAATCCGCTGGAATTTTTTTCATTTTTCCCTATGTCGTTCCTTATTGAATTACGCTGACATAAAACTTAATCTTGAAGAACTCCTGAATGACTTGTTGAGAACTTTTGTTCTACATGCAACAACATCATTACTGTAGGCTCTATATGACTCGACATTCTCAAAATATTTCCAGAATTATTATTATTATTATAAAACAACTCAGGAGATAATTCTTGTTAAATTTAGATTAAATCCGGTGATCAATATCCGGATTGAATTTGGAGAGGAATTTCATAGTAGAGGTATTCAAAAAAAAAAAAAATGATTCCAGAGATTAATTTTTAACGAATATTATCTGGAACGATAAAATCGCTTGAGAGTACTGACAACAACTTGAGCACCAAGAATAGCAGTTTAGATTCGTGTGAACTTTAACTGAACAAATAGATCTAAATGTAGCTGTTGCTAATTAGGAAGTTCATTAGCCTGCCAGACTTACCACTTACTGAAAATTATTATCTCAAATTGCAAACAAACGAAAATAATAAATTGATATAGAATTGAAAAATCGTAAATAATTTCCGTTTGCAATAAAATAAAATATAATATTCCTGGTGTTCCAAATAAATGGCGTTGAATTTTTGCATATCAGGTAGATATTTGGGGATTTATATCACTATATTGACAGGATATAGATGAAATTACATATAATGCACTGGATGTTGATCCAGTAAAACAGCCGGGTATTACGAGGGATTTTTCTCGTTCCTATTGCAGTTGTAGTGTTATCACTGATGCTGTTGTTGTTGTTGTTGCTACCACTTTTGTGAGAATCGAGAAAAACAGAGACTGTGGTGTAACAAAGTTGATTTTTCGAAACTACTTAACAACAAACATGAGATCAATGTTGTCGTTGCAACGGTGATGAAATATAGCTTTAGTATTTAAAACGAAATCTGTTCCAAATTTCCAAAAAAAAAACAAGAGACTTAATATATTATTGATAAGGCCCTGAAAAAACGTTTCTTAATTTGCGATCAACCATCAAATCACCATTTGTTCAAGTATTGATCTTTCATTTTGTTGAAAAATTTCTATCTCCTGTATATATTAATTGAATCGATTCTGACAAACTGTTGGCAACCAGCCAGTCAGGTCAAGTGAGAAGAAACAACAGTTGAACTAATTCGAGAGACTGTGTGAAATGTCTGCAGTAGATACACTGAAATAGTAATTCAAAACTTGCTGTCCAATAAACCTACGGCATAAACCTGGCAAAAGTAATGCCAAAACTATTGCCGTTGCAACAATAATCTTGCCACACTGTGAGATCTAAATTGTAGATCTTCTCGAATGTTGTTGTTGTTGTTGTTGTTGGTTGTCAGTACTCAGGTGTGTCTGGGGATTGTTGGAAAAATTTCAATCT
>JAZBHA010001029.1:0-28807 GCA_037464855.1 Iselma pallidipennis | reverse complement strand
TCAGCAAGTCTCCTTCTATATAAGTATACGGAGTAAGAGATTATCTCGAAATGGTAATTTAAGTAAGACACTGTCTAGAAGATGAACAATATACTACAAAATCGATTGTATAATTGTGATCAATATAATATATGGTTTGTCCATGTAAAGGTTCCCTATCATAAAATCACTCCAATTGGAGTAACTACTATTCAAAGGATTTCATGATAGGGAACCTTTACATGAGCTGCCTTCGGTTATTCCAATCTATTCACGCTATTCGTTCTCGTGCACTCCAAACCGTTCGGTTATTGCTTCGGGAGTGAAAAGTGTTAACTCCATTCTATTCGGCAAAGAAAAAAAAGTACGAATAGAGTTCACTCCTAACGTTCTAGGTCGCGAAGCGGTGCACACCGGGCGGGCATGCGCAGTGATCTGCTCCCATATGATGGAACACGTGCTGCCAGAGTTTAAATCGTACTGGTTTGTAATGATTGGTGGGTTTCTTGTTTAGAAACACCATAAGCACCAACACGTTCGCTATTTCCCATTTGACTCTATTCACTCCTATGTCACGTGACCTCGCGTACCCAAAACCCTGCACCAAAACCGTTTTGCATTAACCGAAGGCAGCTATGGTCAAATCATTTAGCATACATACATATGTATAATATCTTAGTAAAAACCACTGAGGATGAACAATTAGTGTTCGAAAGCGAACATATGTAATCTTTTTCTTCTTTGTTCCATTTATAGCTATTTTAATGGTTTTTAATGTATAATTTAGCTCCTTTTTCCTAATATATAATATTTTCGAGGCATGTGAAAAAGAACAATAGCTTCGAAAGGGATAATTGCGGACGTCCGAATTTACCCCATGTACAATGTCCGTAAATCCCCCAAACGATCTTCAAACTTTGAAAATAAAAAATTTTAGGTTAATAGGGTCAGTCATCAGAAGCCATTTGACTGTTTTCTTATGGTTTAGTACAATAACGTTTCAATAGAAGTAGTTGTTAACTATAATACTTCTATTATAATAACCAAAACATATAATAGAAGAATGCTGAAGATGAGAAGGAAACATCAGATTATATTCGATAGGATTTATCCCTTAATGAATAGCTACTCGTCTTGACTGTTTGGTTGAGACACTAGACATTGATTCCAGAAACGGGTCGTGACCGTACCTGTATTATTAGATATCACTATGTCCGTTATGACCCCACGTCTGCAATTGCCCCACCTTCCCCCCCAATTTTGTTTTAAATCGTTTAGTTATAAGAACGGCTTGCAATGGAATTTCATCAATTCAGAATCATTCCTGCTATTTATAAACCAAACTGGTACAACTAAGGAAAAGTCTCAACAATTCGACACTTCACAACTCCGGAACGTCCAATAAGAGTTCGGGTGACAATAGTAATTGTACACAAATCTAGAATAAACATATGTAGTTTTCAACACTGAAGAATTGACAATTCATTCTTTTCTATGACAATAATCCGACAGTCGCCGATTTATAATAGTGCCAGATTATCGAGATTGTACTGTATTTAGATTCTCAGTACGCAAACAACTTACTCTATCCAAGGTTGGCTACATTTGTGTAACATTGGCAATAAAATTAGTTGAAAAGTTTATATTTTTCCATTTCAAGTTTAAATCATAGTGTTTGTCACTCAAAATCTGCAATAAAACCAATAGACGATGAAATTTTATGGCCACCAGAGGATCATAATCCTGCTGAATTGAAGTTGACGTCAAAATAAATTAAAATTGGCGAAGTATTCATTCTAAGAGCCTTGTCAACGGGGCCGCTCTATCAATTTATTTAAATCATAATCAACTGAAAATACTCGCACATAACTAGCAACTTTTTTATCGTTGGACTAATTTCAGAACCAATTCATCATCAGCAACACCCTAAAAGTGCATAAAACGATATGATAGAACAAAGCAGTTTTCACTCAAGAGATTCTCCCGGCGCCTCCACCATTTTGCTTATTCATTGGGAATATACCTACAGCGTAGTGTATTCCTACTGGAAACAAATAATAAATTAAATTAACAATTTTTTGGTAGCAAATCAACAGTTTGATCCACAAGGATAGTGTGTTCAGATATTTGATTATATTTTCGTTATTTTTATTATTCAATATATATTTCTGCAATATAAATATAGTATTATTTCAGTACTTTACATAAATGTGATCGAATGTTAAAAAAAAACAAGCAAATTTGCAAATAATGTAGAAAATCATCGCCGCAACGGATTTTAAACCTCCTTTAAACTACCCTCTTAGACTAGACTAAATCTGAAGGTTGAGTGACGTAAGTTAGAAAGAGTTTAGCGGCAGTTTAGACTCTAGTCTCGGTCTATAATGGTTTCTGAATAGCAAAATGTCAAAGTCTAGGTCTAAACCACCGTTAACCTGGACTAAAAGTATTTCTGAATACGGCTGCTTAACTTCTAAGGTTTGGCTATTCCAGCAATATTTGGTTTTACATATATTTCCGTAACTACTTTATTCGTTTTTGCCACCTATATTTCTTCTATATTCTTTCACCCACAAATCTTCTTCAATACTGTTCTTCCCTGTGTTTCCAGTCTTTTCTCAGAGGTCTCATTGAGAACCTATGTTCCACACTCATATAAAACTATTGGTCGGATTACTGTCTTACAAACTCTTATCTTGATTCTTCTCGAAATATACTTAGACCTTAAAAATCTGGTCAATTCCCTACGCCAATCTTACGTTGATCTCCGTCGTCGTCCTTGTTCGTTAATATAACTCTTAAAATATTAAACTTTTCCACTCCTTTCGCATATTCGGTATATTTCTTGTCTCTGTCACTACCTCTCTATGTGCGGCTTCAATATTTATTACCACTTTGCGACCACACCATTTCCGGTTCACTTTTAATCCTATCAGAACCGTGGTCGAACTTGCCAGTAGTACTAATACATACACTTACCATTTACCTGAGCTTCCTTGTTGAAATTGAAATTGAAATGTACACATATTGTGACCGTTATAACCGAGTTCTACTGTACTGATTATACTTATACAGATATGTAGATCTTCGATTGACCCCTAGCGTATTTCCGTTATATATCGAGCAAATAGGAAAATTCTTATCATATACTCAAGGTGACATGTAAGTATAAGCTACATTTTAGTAGTAATAGTGACCTTTTACAAATTCGGAAACACAAGAAATGATCACCAGCTTTCGAATTTGAATAAAAATTGACAATTTCTTACTCTAAAGAAATAAAACTTTATATCCATAAGGTGTTAGATTTTTATTTGAAAAACGTCCATTGTTTTGATTAAATATGCGAAACTTTAGAAAGTAACATGACATGTTGTCGGTGAACATCTTACGAAATGCGTGACCGTTTGTTTCTAGAAAAAGTGGAAAAAGGACGGCTTCAATTTGAACTTAACGTGAGATGCACACACAAATTGCAATTTACGAGATGCACAACAACTTCTTATGGTGGTTGTAAAAAAATAATACTCAGAAAACATTCTACGTTGACTGGATGCTATTCAAATGATGTTCTTGAATGTGCCATAAGTATTTCAGTAAGTGAAGAAACGAAAAACAATCAAATTGTTATCTTAAAATATAGAATAAACCCCGTCTTCCCAGTGTATGGAATTTTTTATCGACTCTCCTGTGTCTAAATAAATTTAGAATATGTTTTTAGATTTGCTATATCTCACCAGACGCTAGCAGAACTTACATCAGGGAATTATTGGAAGATGTCGTAGTTTAAGTTATTAAGTTAAAATGACGTGCTCATATTTCTGACAAATGTGAAAAATGTGTACGCAAGTTTAAAAATCTGTGAAATAAAGAATAAATATAATTCAACTGTATTGAGAAAGTTGATCAAACCTGTGTAGAAGTTTGCATTGTGATAAGGAAGAATTTTCCCGCTGAAACTGACGCCTCTTTCTGTGCCATTTGCATCATTATTATTAGTTGTTTTCGTACTGATAAATCTGAACAATTACACCAATTTGAATCATATATAGCGGAAACTGTTCTAGATGCCTAGGAATTTATTAAAAATTTATTTCTTTGGCGAAATGCTTTACAACAAACATATACCTCTTGTAAGAGCTGTGATGCTGGCCAACAGTACAATACTATCAGCACAGTTGCTATACCCATTATAACAACTATACTTTTAATTGCATTCACATTAATGGTTCTAAAAATGTCACAAATTCATTATTCTGCTAACGAGTTTCATAAAATTGTGTTCACCCTTTCGATAATTGTAGAAGTTCTGAAATGATAGCTGCTACGAAAATAGTTAACTCAAGTAAAATATTGACTTGATTAAAATTATTGAAAGTCTTCAAGAAATCCAGCAGGAAGTTATGGTGTTCAACACATGATTTAATTGTTGATTGACAATTTGAATTGTAATTCATAAATTGCAACCGGTCGTTGAGTATTTTAAATTGCAATGTTAATAGACTTATTAATGAAAATGTAAATATATTGAAGACACCTTGTATAGTCATAGATACAATGGAAAGCATTGAATTGTAAATGCAGAATAAGGAAAAAGGAATACAATCCGGAACATAACAGATTATTGGTACATCACCTGACACAAATAGTCGTAAAATAAATAGGAAATTAGCAAGAACCAGAAATTTGGTGAATCCCTTGATCACATTCTCATAAAATTCCAGTTGTTTCCGATATTTTAGTTCAATCTCGTCAATTTCATGTTTACATGACCAGAATTTCTCTATATTCTCTATCAGTGTTTTTGCTTTGTCTTTGTTAAAAACCATTGTCAGTAGTTTGATACCTGGCTGAAAAAATAAGTGAATTTGTTAATTGTACAATAAAAGAAACTGTGCTATTACCGTCCATACAAATGCAAGAGACTCAATAGTTTCAGACAAGAATGTTAAATCAAAATTTTCAAATAAAAAGCGAAGGATTATTAAATATGTCATCAAACCATACATAATGAGAACACTAATAATTTTCAATTTATTATAGGAGTATCTTTTTAGTGGATTCAATCCCACAACTTGCAAAGGGAATAAACTGAAATCAATTATTTCCTTGTAGCCAGTCATCTCTCACATTGGTCGACGTCTAAAATTATACTGACAGTGCGTTCATCCTGACCTGATAGAATTTATATACCACCACGTAGACATGGTTAATTAAATAATAACGAGACATAATTACTGGAAAGACAAAGCTTTTTTTCCGAGTCAATCAAGGGGAGGGTTTAACTTTTCGATGACAACGCCCAAAATGTTCGGCATTTTTAAAATGTAATTACAAGTAACGAGTATTAATATTTTATTGAAATATACTTGTATAAGTTCACTTTTTTCCTATTTAAAATAACTAGTTCTGACATAATTGAATATGCTCTTCGTGTTGCTCCAATGGAGTGTTGGGAATATGCGTGGAAAATTTTGTGTAGATCGATTACCGTTTGTGGATCTACCATTCATTTTCAGTTTCTGTGAGACAAGTGGAGTTGAAGTAATACATTTAAAGCCACTAGCTTAACACAATTTATTTATTTCCAAACAGACCATCTAAATTTCGGTTTAGTATGAAGGCAAGTGTAAAAATGACTAAAGTTTGTGGAATATGGTGTACAATCCTTTGCTCAATAAAAAATTTTGGAAGTAATTCGGTTACATCACTTTTATTTATTTAGTTACTTATTTACTTGTTTATCTATTTACAGATATCCCTAACGGAAATTTGAGGGTAGTGCACAATATAATATGACCTAATATCCAATAGTATTTACATGGAAGCTGATAGTTTCATATGTGTTTTGGTCAGTTTCAGTTCAGTTGGGTAATGTTAACATAGAAAGCAAATTGAATATGATGTGCAGTTTTCTTAACTGTCACTGACAATGAGATTTATTTCAACAATTTGAGGTTCACTAACTGATTATAGTAAACACATATAATTGAAATTTAATTAATCGCTTACATATGGCACTTTTTTGGCGGTGATGGCGGTAAAATACTTTCCAGCTTTACTGGTGATAGTATTGGTAATTGAAAAAATGTTAATGTAAATACGATCCTGAACGGGCCTTGAACTCCAGCTATCAAAAGCAAAGAAGTTTGCTCAATACTTGATTTTATTTTATTGTTAAGATTAGCAATTCTTTGGAGAAACTGTTACCATCTTTAGAATTGTTGGTTTGTGACAAGAAGATTATTAATTTTATATATGTAGTATTCATTTCCAGTCGAAATACACTCTGTGCTGTATATTCCCAACGAATGAGTAGAATGGTAGATGCGCCGGGAGAATGTTTGCTCTATCATGTCATCTCTTACAACTGAAGTGCGTTGGTGATGACAAATTAGTGCCGAAAGGAGTCCATCGATAAAAAAAAACATTGCTAGTTCGTTCTATTCTTGGCAACCAACTAACACGCCTATCAAAAGAGTACGCACAAAATCGGCAAATCATATTAGTATGATCAAAATGTCAGTGCATAGACTTCTTAAACAACACTTTGAAGGCTTTCTTATCCAACGATGTTTACGGCAAATAATCCTCCTTGCCGAGTAATTGTAAAAACATTTCGAAATTTATGGTCCTTGTTTAATTCAAATTAATTTAAACCAACCCAAACTGAAACTCTAAATAACAAAATCATATATGTATGTATTATATCAAATCTACCTAGTTTCTGTTTCTATTTGCCGAATGTCCGTTGTTTTTAACGGACCCTCCTGTTTTTTTTTTTGACAACATATCGTTAATAATTATATCGCATTCAAAGTTATGTGCGAGTATTTTGAATTATAATTGATTATGGGTTAATATAAATATATAGAGGGGCCACGTTGATAAGACTTGCGCCGGGGAGAGGGGGTACAATTTATAGCATATGCGCTTAATATAGTGGCTACAACGAACACTCGGTCAATGATAATCTAATATTTTGATGTCGACTTCCATATAGCAGGATCTACTAGTGACCATAAATTTGGAAATATGTATATCTATCTCTATTAGTTTTATTACAGATTTCTCAAGAGTGAGAAGCATTACGATAAACTTAACAAAGGAAACCGTCGTTATAATGGAACGGAGAAGAACTATTAGACACAACGTATAATAGTTTCCACGACTGGAACCTGGCAATAAGCTTTTTCATAAACTATTACACGTGCTCAGTAAAATGGAGCATCACTAAATGTTGTAAGTTAAAAAAACTGAGAATGTCTTCTTTAAAATGCAACTGTAGTGTTGCGGCAAGTGACACCACAACATGTACTTGTAATGTCGATATAAAGTTAATAAGAGGTAACCTTTGTAATCCATTTTATATTTTTGTGTTTTATCTGAATTAGAAATAAACCATATTACAAGTCTTGTTGAAGTGCACGAAAGCTTGGCCAAAACCGGTAAATCATAGTACTAATCAATAAAGGTAAATCCAATTACCCAATAGTTCTATAAGAAGAAACGCAAGAGACCAGTACAATTCAACCGCCGTCGAAGCTTGGTGTAAAAATGGTGAAGGCGCCGGGAGAATTTTCATAGGTACTTTAATTAATCCTTAATATACTTGAATAGGCCTTCCAGCGTTTTATGCAGTTCTCAATGAAAAATCTAGTACTGAAGGACACAGATTTGTAGCACCCGCAGATTTTCAGTTATTCATCTTTAAATTTTATTAGGAGTATGTATTTAGGCGAACCTAGCAACGTTTTGCAGAGTCTTTGTTGGTGAATCTAATAGTGTGATGAATAATTATTCATAGTCAATAGTTTTCGTAATTTCTAATTATTAATTAGTAACGGACACTATTTTATAGCATTTCAGAGCCGACTTTGCAACTTGCATCATCGCGAAAGAAAGCTACAGAAGAACCAAAAGTAGGCACAGACTCGGCGATTCGACTATAGTTAGACATGATATTGTTTTTTTGACGTCATTTTTAGAAGGGAGGTTTACATTTTATTCTTTTAGAGAGATTCACATGAAAACAAGCAGTATGGACTTTTTAACAAACTTTATTGTTAATCCTTTATAACGAAAGGTATAGTGCTGCTGGTTACCATACTTTTTCTATATCTATATCTTTCTATATCTATCATTATTATTATTAGGTACCTAACGCGTATGACGGGCGCTGTGGAAAGGCGCTCAGTTCAAATACTTATGCTGCCTTTACACTATGCGATTTGCTCATATGATATCGCAATTGAGGCCATGTGACTGACAAGTCATATGGTGTGATCACAGAAGTGGACGCACATAAGTGCTCTTGTGAGTGCGCTCATATGAGAATTTCTAGGTTACGGTGTCTTTAGAAACGCGTCTATTTCGTCGGAGATGTCATATGAGTTGTGTGGTGGGGGAGTAGTTTCTTATGGTAGATCATTTGCGATACTCATATAGGTGTGAATGTTCTATTGAACAACTCACATGAGTACAAGTACCGTATGACAGATCATATGGAATCTGTGTGTAACATTTCATATGAGCAAAGAACATAATCTAAAGGCACCATTAATACAAATTACCCTCGCTCAATACTAGTTCAGCCCTTGAAGCAAAAGTGCCTCTGTCCACTGTATCCTGTGCTGTAGGCGTTATCCCTGTTTTTTCCATTTCTCCTCGTTCCGTATGTCGTTTGTGTTCCATTAGTCTGGTATTTCGGGGTATTTCGGGGTTCTATCTATAGGTGGGTTCGGTAATAGAGAGTTGGACTGGAGTGAGAGTGAATAGAGTAGAGTAGTTATGGAACAGGGGCAGTTGAGGAGTGAAAAGAGTGAATTATTAAACGAACGGGTTGGGAGCGAATAGAGTGAAAATCTGTCAGCTGTTAGCTTTGCGCCATTGTTGTTTGAGCCACTGCACATGCGTCAACGATTTCCACTTTTTACTCTATCTACGACGATGGAGTAAAAGGTGCGCGCTCTATTCACTCCACTCTCAATTTCCGACCGCTTCATGGTGTAACTCCAACCTTTAACGAACGCTTGAGGGAGTAAAAAAGAGTAAAAGGAGTTACTCTTTTTCCTTTTCCGAACGCGGCTTATGTATGATCCCTCACATTCGTAATGCACGCTGGTACAGTTCTTGGTTCTCTCGCCAGCGGTCGCCAAAATCGACATGAACTGGTTCGATACCGAAGCAATCAGGTCCGCCACACACAAACCAAAACTGTGGCTAAGGTATGTAGATGACACCTTCATCATATGTAACCACAGGGAGCAATAGACACTTTTCTCAAACACATCGATCCAGTGAACAGAGGCGGTCATAATCCACAAGGAAGACTACCGACCAGAAAGAGAAATCAAGAAAGCAGCATTTATGACTCGAAACACTGTCGTTTTCAGTCAGCCTCCAATAGAAATACACAACTTCTAGAAACCAATAATCAATCAAGCTGAACATCTGATCCACCAACACTGATACGTATACTCGGTCAATTCTAATTTATGTATTTTGATGTCGACGTCAATACATTAGGATTATGGCCTTCTAGTGGCCACAGATTTGGAAATATATCGTTATCTATAAATTTTATTATATGTTTCTAAAGAACAATGAGCATTACGATTTGAACTTGACTGTGTAAAAAATAATCAAATTTAGCGAAATAAGTACAAATATAATTGGCCATATTGAATTGAAGTCAAATCTAGCAATTAACTTAACAAAGAAAACCTACTTTATAATGAAATGGAGGGGAACCGTTAAACACAACGTAGTTTTCACGACTGGACTCTGACATGCTTTTTCATAAAGTACGAGACGTGTCCAATGACATTGACCATCAATTCCTAAAGACTAAACCTAAATGTTGTCAGTTACAGTTGAGAATATCTTGTTTGAAATGTATAATAGCTTTGAAAGCTGCTCGATTTTTTGGATTTCATCTTCACCCATCAAAGTATTTATTGTACATATTTGTGATTTGGTGATGTTACAAGTAACAATATAACATGTCCTTGTACTGTACGTATAAGGTTAATCAGAGGTAACCTTTGTAAACCATTTTTTTTGTTATATTTGAACGAGAAATAATCCGTATTACAGGTCTTGTCAAAGTGCATAGCGTTGCATAAATGATTATCCAAAACTGGTAAATCATAATAATAATTAATAAACAAACATTCAATTACCCAATATTTGTTTAAGAAAAAATGTGCGGGACTAGAATAATTCAAGGATGTTCTATCGCTCAAGCAAGATTCGGATTTTTTGTAGGCGGTGCACTGAAACTATTCGCCAGTTGTGTTTTCGAAACCTTGAAAACTGTTGGTTCTAAGCTAACGATCAGAGTAGCAATAAAAATTTTGAAAATAAACACAACAATTGAATTTTAGTGTCAATTTTGTACACACAGTCTAAAACGAAATGTTAGGACATTTTTGACAATAGATAGACATATAATAGAGATAATATAGGTACACTTGAGTGCTAATGAAAGAGAACGCTTTTTGGGGGACTGTGTAAATCGGGCTACCGACGGCGGTCTCCAAAAGGCAACTCAAGCTTCACAGGTCAGAATCTGGCGAATCTGGTAGGAAAGGTATTCTATCTCTCCACCTTCCTACCCTAAAAGTAGAAAAAGCCTGACTTACACGAACGAAAATACTAGTATTTCTTCCCCATGAGACGTTTTCTTTTATATGCATTCAAGTGTACAAAAAAAAAAAAACAATATCTATATAAGAAAATTCCAAAAAATATATGTATTTCAATAAGTATGTACCTATGTATTACATACAGTACAATACTTTTATTGTAAGAATTGTAATATAATTTCTAATTGAAACGTTAGGCCCATATGGCTTGTTTTCACAAAACTTTTTAAAGACACTGCTGTCTACGTCACCCATAAGTTCTGTATACTTCAAATTATGCATAATCATGCTTTGTTCGAACCCTTCTAAAATGATATCTGTCCCCACAACAGTGGATGACCCTGTCCAGTTTTTAAAGCATTTGTGTGGTGGCACAACACTATTTTTTATGACAGGCATTTCACAAACTGGACAATATTTGTTGCGAACAACGATAAACAATAATTTCTCCGTTTTTGCACCTACAATACACGCTACTCCAGACAAAGCATCATATCTGCTATGCTTATGATACGGGGTATTCCATCGTTGTCGACTTCGCCAACCTGTCTTACCAATTCTGCTTCCTTTTTTCCAGATTCCACCATCGTTATCCAGGATGACTTCAGTAGGTTTTTCGAAAAGCGAATACTACAAAATATTACACAGGAGTACTGGGCATTACCATTTTACACGGAAACAATTAAATCTTCCCCAAACGTCGTCTGGTTACCTCCCTTTTAGATTCAAAATCAGACATAGGTGTAAATGAAAGAAAATATGTCTCCATCCCCAGTTTGATGACTATTTACAAAGTTTGTGACAAGTTATAGATATTATACTGATTGTGAGAAATCTCCATCATAGTAGATTATTAATCATTTATTAAGTAAAGGTGGACCGGTTTCGGCTTACGCCATCCTCAGCACCATGAGCTACAAATTTTGTTATTAAAATAGAAAAAATATCGAATAGGTCCCCCGTGACCATAAGATGTCAGATCGAGTCCGGTTCACGGCTATACCCACAATTACATTAATTTAATTATCAATTCCAACCAGTCAAAATAGAACTATTTTAAGCTTCATTTCAATTATATTTATAGACTAAATAATAGTTTAGGTAAATTTACGTTTGTCTTAGAAGTCGGATAAGCACGAAGACTGTGAGATTGAAATGAAATAACAAAGACAAGTTCACTTTCACGAAGATGTTATCCGAATCTTTGCCTAACTTTCAACACTTACTGATTTCGCTTTTCCTTCACGGCCACTGATATCAGGTGATGTATCAATAATTTGTTTCCGGATGTCGTGTCGTTTGTCTTATTCTGCATTTATTCAACAGTTATTGCACTACCTGCGTTTATTCAAATTGCATTCAATATATTTACATTTCTTTCAATGAGTATTTTTAACATTGCAATTTAAAATATTTTTTTCAAGGCAAGCAGGTAGCCTCAATTTGGGGGTTAGAAAAAACTGAAAAATTTGTTATTTACATCATTACATCTCAGTGATCCCATGTTTCACACTGAGAATATCAAGAAAGTGAAGAAATTACTCAGAGACAACAACTATCCTAGTGATCTGGTAGTCAAGATTATCAATAAAAACTATATAAACACTGGCAATGGTTATATACGGAGGAGAGCGTCTAGTCCTGGAAGCGCTATTGATGATGTACCTTTGAAATTTCATAAGTTTCCGTTTTCGCATAATATCTCAAAAAGAATTAATTCGTTGTTCAGGAGCATGGGCTGTGTACCGGCCTTCTGCAATAATAACACATCGGCAGAAAATACTATACTAAGATAAAAGATAAAGTACCTGTTGTAAAACAGTCAAATGTTGTGTATGAAATAAAATGTGAAAATTGCCCAAAATCATATGTTGGACAAACAACACAGCTCTTGGGCAACAGAATAAAACAACACGCTAGGGATTGTAGACCAATAAATGCATTGAATGATAACAAGACCGCCTCAGCAAACCATCATTTTCAGACGGGCCATGTGTTTGATTTTAACAATGTTGTTGCCTTAGACAAGGAGAAAAACAGAAAGAAGAGACTCATCAGTGAAATGATCCACATTAAGAACCGACCAACAATCAATTTCAAAGAAGACGTTGGTGGTTTTTCTAGGACATATGATATCCTGTTGAAGAAGAATAAAACTGTGCTCAGTAGATGGATGTGTCCTAATTGCTGTTTTTTGTGCTCTTTTTGTGTTTGGTGGTTGCTTTGTGATGTTTTTGAAAAATCATAGATGGCGTCATGGATAGATGTTCAAAGCGGAAGTGGCATATGTGGCAACATTGTAATATTGTTTAATTTGAAACATAACCTCATATGAGAGTCCACGTCAACGTGATTTCAATGTTTGTTTATAGTTTATGTAGGTACCTATAATGATGTTAATCGACTTGTTTTTACTTTATGATTGTTTATTTTGTTGCAATTTTGATAATAATTGACTTGTTTTAATAGTAACAGGTCTGTATGATGTGATTTTGTTATGTTGTTGTCGCTAACGTTTATGTACGATCTTCATTGTTTATAGAGTCTTGAAAAAGGACGCAGTGTCGTCCGAAACGTCGGCTAATTGTTACAACCAATATTGACTAATTAAATTGACCACCAATTAGAGTGACCACGAATTCGAATTTTCTTCCCATTGAAATAATTATGGACATGAATAATACAAATTAAAGCTGAAACAAGTGTCTAGAGATATTTGTGAAATACTACCAAAGTTGAATTTTCATCAAAATCAGTAATTGGTTTAGCCGATAAGCAGCCGGACGTTATTTTCGTGTTATTGGGCTATTAAAATAAAGTCGATGTCTATAAAAAACTCGAATTCGAATTTTTGCACGGTTAGAATACTTCCTCCACTGCTTTGGTCACTCGCAAGTAAAAAGTAATAAAATTAAGAGCCCGTGCCATAATGAATTTTAAGGTGAACTTAACTTGTGAAGTTACATTCTAAGCCTAGTGCATTTGAACATTCGGGCGGGGGCTATGGACTCCGCCTTCGCTCTGCTGAACGGCCATAAGACATTGTAGCCACAATACCCGGCAGCACTATACCGAAGGTACTTGTATTTATAAATCATTAACAATAGAGTTAGTGAAAAAGTCCATACTCCTTGTTTCCATTCCAAAGGAATAAAGTGTAAATCCCGCTTTAAAAATCATATGACAAAACAATATAATGATGTTTAAGATTAGTCGAATCGATGAGTCTGTGTCGGCTTTTGGTTCTTGTGTAAGTACCTCTCACGATGATGCAAGTTGCAAAGTCGTCTTCGAACTGCTATCAGATAGTGTCTATTACTAATAAAATATTACGAACACTACCAAATTATGAATTACACTATTAGATTCACCAACAAAGGCTCAACAAAACGCTGCTAGATTCGTGTGAATACATAATAAAGTTTAAAGATGAATAACTAAAAAGCTGCAATTGCTACTAGACTGTGCCTTTCACTATTAGATTTGTCATTAGAAACTGGATAAAACGCGGCAAATACATAAAGGATTATCTGAAACATAGACATTTCTCCAGGCGCCTCCACCATTTCTGTACCAAACTCCGAAGGCTGTTAAGGCTGTTCCACCGCACTACGAAAACAGTTTTTACGATTTTATTAAGACAAACGTTGCTGTATCTATTTGAAATTTTGATATGACATAGGCTACACAAAAACACATTGAGTAACATCGGCCTTTTTCCAAAAAATTTTTTCCTAGAAAATGTATTTTTTTTGTTTTAATTTCTTCAAACTTTAAGCGATGTTACTCGAAAGAGATAATGTTTTTAAGTATAGATTACTGGTTCTTGCACTGATTTTCCAGAAATTTTCAAGTGAGACTTGACATTTTGAACCGGTGAACAACTAGCAGATAACAAACGACCCTCCGACGTTAGATTGAGGGAGGAACATCTCTTTTAACCTTTGGTTATTTTGTTGAAAAAAGTAACTGAAATTAGACACATGGGTCTGTAAGAATTTGCTTCTATAAAAAATCCGTTCAACGATGTAGCAATTATTTTGTTTTTCTTATGTTACCTGTATACCTGTAAATACACATCAAACTAGAGATGATGACGAAAATCCTTTTTGTTTTGTAAAATAGTTGTCTGTAATAAAATGCCTATAACTTGTCACATTTGTGAATAGTCATCAAAATGGGGATGGTGACATGTTTTTCTTAAATTACACCTATCTCTGATTTTGAACCTAAAAGGGAGGTAGCCAGACGACTTTTGGGGAAGATTTAATTGTAGTCCTGTGCAGTATTTTGTAGTATTCGCTTTTCGCATTACCTACTGAAGTCATCCTGGATAACTATAGTGGAAGCTGGAAAAAAGGAAACAGAATTGGCAAGACAGGTTGGCGAAGCCGACAACGATGGAATACTCTGGATCATAGTTATGGCTCTTACAAAGTCAATTATGATACTTTGTCTGGAGTATTGTAGGTGTAAAAACGGGGAAATTATTGTTTATCGGTGTTCGTAACAAATACTGTCTAGTTTGTGAAATGGCTGTCATAAAAAATAGTGTTGTGCCACCAGACATATGCTTTAAAAACTGGACAGGGTTATCCACTGGTGTGGAGACAGATATCATTTTAGAAGGGTTCGAACAAAGCATCAGTATGCATAATTTAAAGTATAGGAAACTTAGGGGTGACGTAGACAGCATTGTTTTTAAAAAGTCATGTGAAAACAAGCCATATATATCATATATATAGATATATTTTTTTGCATATAAAAGAGAACGTCTCATGGGTAAGAAATACTAGTATTTTCGTTCGTGTAAATCAGGCTTTTTCTATCTTTAGGGTAGGAAGGTAGAGGGATCTTTCCTACCAGATTCGCCAGATTCTGACCTGTGAAGCTTAAGTTGTCTTTTGGAGACCGCCGTCGGTAGCCCGATTCACGCAGGCCCCCATAAAGCGTTCTCTTTTATATGCACTCAAGTGTACCTATATTATCTATATTATATGTCTATCTATTGCCAAAAATGTCCCAACATTTCGTTTCAGACTGTGTGTACAAAATTGACACTGAAATTCAATCGTTGTGTTTATTTTCAACATTTTTATTGGTACTACGATTGTTAGCTTAAAACACAACTGGCGAACAAAAAATCCGAATTTTGCTTGAGCTATAGAACATCCTTAAATTATATCAGTCTCTTCCACTTTTTCTTAAACAAATATTAGTCAATTGAACCTTTGTTTATTGATTATTACTATGATTTGTCAGTTTTGGCTAATCATTCATGCAACGCTATGCACTCCGACAAGACCTGTAATACTTTCTAATATAACACAAAAAAATTTAAATGGATTACAAAGGTTACCTCTGATTAACCTTATACGTACATTACAAGGACATGTTATACTGTTACTTGTAACAACACCAAATCACAAACAAATACTTTTGATGGGTGAAGATGAAATTCAAAAAATCGAGTAGCTCTTAAAGCTACATTTTAAATAATGCATTCTCAATTGTAACTGACAAAATTTACGTTTATTCTTTAGGAATTGATGGTCAATGTTATTGGAGACGTCTCATACTTTATGAAAAAGCTTGTCAGAGTCCAGTCGTGAAAACTACATTGTGTCTAACGGTTCCTCTCCATTTCATTATAGCGTCGATTTTCCTTGTTAAGTTAATCACTACATTTGACTCCAACTCAATATCGCCAATTATATTTGTATTTATTTCGGTAAATTTGATTATAGTGTTTTTTCCTTTTTACAGAGTAAACTTCAAATCGTAATGTTGCTCGTTCTTAAGAAATCTGTAATAAAACTAATAGATAACGATATATTTCCAAATTTGTGGCCACTAGAAGCCCATAATCCTGCAAGAAACGAGATGACAGAAAAAACATTATCTTGGCGCCTCCACCATTTTACCCATTAAGTGGGATTATCCGACACAGAGTCTATTCCGACTGGAAAGAAATACTACATATATGAAATTAATAATCTTTTTGTCACAAACCAACAATTCTAAAGATGATAACAATTTCTAAAAAGGCTTGCTAATCTTAACAATAAAATAAAATCAGGTATTGAGCAAACTTCTTTGCTTTTATAGACCCGTTCAGGATTATATTCACATTAACATTTCTTTAATTACCAATACTATCACCAGTAAAGCTGAAAAGTGTTTTACTCCATCGCCACCAAGAAAGTTCCATATGCAAATGATTAATTCAATTTCATTTGTATTTATTTTTGAATCAATTAGCGAAAACTCAAATTATTAAAATAGATCTCAATGTCAGAGACAATTAAGAAGACTGCACATAATATTCAATTTGTTTTTTGTGCTAGGATTATCTAACTAAACTGAAATTGACCAAAACACATATAAAACTATTAGCTTCCATTACAAATACTATTAGACATTTTATATCATGTACTAGACTTCAATTATCGTTAAGGATCTCTGTAAATAAATAAACAAATAAAAATAATATACCCCTCACCTAAATGGTGGGAAATTGCGTCATTGCTTCCACCATTTGAGTAGGGGTAAAATTCTGGTTTTGAACATAGGGCGCTTATACTTCTAACGTCTAGAGGGTGCTTTCTGTTTAAGCATTGTCATTATAATGCTCAAAACAGGTAGTACCCTCTAGACGTTAGAGGTAAAAGCGCCCTAGGTTCAAAACCAGAATTTTACCCCCACTCAAATGGTGGAAGCAATGACGCAATTTCCCACCATTTGAGTGGGGATGAACAAGCCTCATTTACTTCCTAAATTTTTGTTAAGCAAATATTCCTCAAACTTTGGTTATTTTCACCCTTGTCTACGTTCTAAACAGAAATTTAAATGGTCAGCTTCTGCTGTTAAATGTGTTACCTCAACTCCACTGGTCTTACAGAAACTGAAAACGAATTGGTAGATCCACAAACGATAATCAATCTACACCTGGTTCAAAAATGGTTTAAATAAATTTAGCCACGTATAGGGCCCCAAAAATGGAGTCGAGTTTCATTATATGATGGGAGGTCGAAATGGCTCCGGTTTCGAGAAAAAAGGCATTGAAAATTGGGCCAACAGTTGGCGAGCCGCTGGAATCGAACAAAGTTGCAAGACATGCCAAACCGAGATACCAAAGGAATTTGCTCAGTGGCGTAGCAATCAGGGGTGCAGAGGGTGCGGTGGACACGGGCCCACGAGTCAGGGGGGCCCATAGTAGAGGAGCAAAATTTTTTTTTGCAATTATTGGCATTCACTTACTACTCCAGATAGGTTACAAAGTTATTACTCGTATTATTATTAAGTTTAAATTTTTGGACAAATACATTGTTATTGCTGTAGTAATATTAATTGCCTAAAACTAGGGCCCGGTTTCAATCAGAACTCAGCTTCGGAACCAGAATCGATACTAGTTTCGGTTGCCACTAAAAGTTTTTAGCCCCGCGATTGTCGATTTCGGTTTCGACAGTGCTTGTGCACTAGAAAAAGGGCACTGCCTGGAAGAACTACACATTCTGATTGTTCGTGACAATAATAAGTACATATATAAAACTTCCGTAATAATGTGTGTATTCAAATGGAATCGTGAATTTCAAAAATACTCAGGTCTTCACGCCTCTCATTCTAAATTCATTAAATGTATATTTATTATTAACACAGAGTACATAAATTTATATAAAATAATTATAATAATACAATTAACAACATTTCTAGAATCTCAAAAAAAATCTAATTCTAATATAAAATAAATTTTCAAGTATGTAATTTCAATAAATTTCCAGTTATTGATACATATTTTATTAATTCAAATTGACATTTTCCGTGCTTTCAGTGACGCAAATGTTTTAATCACTTGTTGTAAATTTAAATGGGAAGCTCTTTCATTTTCTATCCCTAACATTGCTAGGCTTGATAAGCGTCCTTGCCCCATCGAATTTCTTAAATAAGTCTAATTTTAGTTTGGAAATCGTTCGCTCCGCGCTTGCAGTTGAAACAGGAATCGTTAGAAACAAAACTAGTGCAGTACTTACTTCCGGAAAGGTTGTACATAGGACAGGGTACTGAGTAAATAATAATTGGGCTAAATCATGCACGCTATTTATATTTTGTATTTCATTTCTAAAAGTCTTTCTAAATGTTAGTAATTGTCCAATGAAATCCGTGGATAAGTCTTCCGTATAAGTTGTTAATAAAGGCTGACTTAATGTAAATAAATCATCATCAGATGCAACTCGTAAATTCTCTGGAAAAATTGCACTGAATAATTTTGTAACATTTTCCATACTATTAAATCTGTCTTTTAATTGTCTAATTACTATATCTAAAGTGGAGTTGAATACATTAATTCTAAAACCATCTTCACTATTAGTTAATCTTTGGTCATTAGATAATTCATCAAACTGTCTTTTAACTGTTCGCCTTCTTTTGTTTTCAAATTGAATCTCTATATTCCATAATTTTGCTAAGTTTGATGCATTTGTTAATACAGATTGAAAATCGTTTCTTAACTCGACGACATTCTCATAAGCTGTTTGCAATAAATTAGAGGCCCTTTTTAAATCGTAATTTTTTGATTGCAATAATTTTGAGACCGCATTTAATGAAGTTAAAAGTTCCGTGTGGATAACTATATGAAGTACTGTTTCAAAACATTCCATTTTTTTCTTAAAACATATCGCGTCGTTACGTTCATGTATATTCTCTGAAATTAAAATGATTTTTGAAAGTGTGCGAAGCAAATCGATGTAATGGAATCGCAAAGCGAACAAAGTATCATTTCTTGAAGACCAGCGAGTAGGATTTAAACGTTTCAAAGTGTGCTTTTTGCTTTCAGAAACGGACAATAGTAAAGCCCACCTTTTATTACTATTAGCAAAAAATGCATAAATACTTTCAACGAAATCGAAAAATTTTTTAACTTCGAGGACACCACTTAACGCATCATTAATCACTAAATTTAGATTTTGTGCACAACAATGTATATATAGTGCATTTGGTGCAATTTTCAAAATTTTTTGTTGGAGACCGTTATATGCGCCTTTCATGTTCGCAGCACCGTCGTATGCTTGGCCTCGCAACTTTTTTATGTCCAAAGCATTTTCATTTAAAAAATGCGTTACTACATTCTGTAATGTTTCTGCTTTCTGATCTTCGATGTTTATGAATCCTAAAAATGCCTCATTAATTTCAAATCCCGTACATTCATCGGTTTCATTAGTTAACTTAAGATAACGAATAAGGATGGTTAACTGATCTATTTTAGCAATGTCTTGAGTACTGTCGAGTATAATTGAGAAAAAAGGGGAGGCCCTTACTTCATTTAGAATGTTTTTCTTCACTTCATTTCCTAGTAAATCAATAATTTCGTTTTGAATCTGGGGTCTTAAGTATTTTATTTTACGAGATTTGTCGGTAAGTAAATCATTTAAAACTGGATCATAAATTGCTAGTAGTTTGACAATATTTAAAAAATTTCCCAAGTTTACGACATTGGTATTCAATGATTCAACATGTCCTCTAAATGCTAAATTACTGGTAGCTAAAGTTAAAGTAACATTTATTATCCTTTCTAATATTTTAACCCAAACACTAATTTCTTTCTGTGTAACTACCTCTAGTTCTTTATCTAAAACTTTCTTGTGTTTCCATGCGACCATTGTATGGCAAGCATCAACATGAGATATTGAATTTTCGTGTCTAATGATACTTTGTGATAGATGACGCCAATCATTGAAACCATTTATCCATGCATCGAACTTAAAATTCTTACGCTTTCTGTCACTAAAAAGCCAACATGGCTCGCAATAAGCTGCATTTAACTGAATTGAGTAGCACAACCAATTTCTTGTATACGTTATTCCTATCTTTGAAACTTGCTTATAGTAGCAAACATTAAATGTTCGGCCATCTTCATTTACTTTAAAAGGCCCAGGAGGTTGACATGGTCCATTTTCAATAATAAACCACTTGTTTTGCGTGGTTAAAGGATCGGTAAAATTGGCTTTATCAGCGGGATAATCAACATTGGAAACTTTTGGTGAATTACTTTCGGCCCTTTCGGATTGTACTTGTTCAGCTTCGGTAGTCGCCAATTCTTGTCTTTCTAATTGGATGTTTTCTTTATTCTCGTTTGCGTTGACCAGCTGTTGACTAGTGGATGGCGTTGGAGTTGATGTGTTAAGAAAATTGTCGAGTTTAGGTAATTTCTCAAGTTTTTTCTTTGCCTCTTCTCTTCTCTTCCTTTTGGCGGCTCCGCTGAGATATTTTGACATGATGCTAAAGTTACATTTAATTTACAACAACAATAAAAGTAATTGTTTCTAGAAATTACGTACATGATGTATATTATATTATATAGGTATAGACGGTATTGAAGAACTACACTAATAAACGGTCAACGATTAACACTGCACTACAACAAACGACAGCAGACTTTAAAAATATCAATATCAGCATTTTATTATAAATGCCGCCAATTCGAGCATTTGTTTGTATACTGTGACAAACAAAAAGAAATCTGTCAGTAAAGTACTCAAGTATCAAGTATACGTATTTATGGTTTTTTATGTTCATGTTTATACAGCAACATGCATATATTTTTACGTTTTTGTTCTTTTTTGTATGTGAAATTAATAAAATAACATAATTTTTCTGTATTCAATTTTTGCAATTAATAAATCAAATGAAAACAAACTTTGAAAATAATAATAATAATAGTAATAATAAAAATAATAATAATTAAACCGGCATTAAGGCCGAGGAAAAATTTTAAAATGAGATAATAATAATAATAATTAATAATGATAATAATAAAAAATAGGATGAAAACTTCATCCAAAGGGCCCATTATCTCTGCTTGCACACGGGCCCATTCACTTCTTGCTACGCCACTGAATTTGCTGATGGATCAGCACCTGTAGATAGCACTTGTAGGCAAGCGGGGGAAAAAATGCGACGTAACAGTCCTCTATTGCCAGTGCATGGAGGATCGTGTCGTAATTGTCCTGGGTATTTGTGGGCGAATTCGGCTCCTTGATCATCAGTATTAATTAATTAGTGTAGTGTTTAGTAGTGGTCGGATTGTGCCCCGTGGGCAGGATGCGACGCCGGCTGCCCTAGTAATACCGTCTATTCACAACCCGTCTAAGTTGGTTGCCCCTCATTAGATGGTCACTGAGTGAGCCAGACCATCATTTAGGACACTGTTGGGGTAGTTGTCGCCGTGTATTTTGGGGTAATTTTCTACGAGTCGTTTGTGGAATGTGCCGCCAATAAGTGTATGTGTTATGTGATGTCCACAAGTAGGTTACTAGGAATGTCATTGAAAACTGCGACGTAATGCTGATATTGGCATTCTTATCAGCTAGACAACAACATTACGGTAGGGTAGTTACGAATCCAGGGACTATTAACCAATGGTGAGCATTTTGGCCCAAATTTTTTTTGTCACTTTGACCACGCAAAACACCCTTATTGTACTCTATTCTCCATCGGGATGCTGAGGTTTAATTTATGTAAACGATATAAGAATCACGCTGTATACACACTTTTTCACGCATACTCTCAACAATTCATTCCGGCAGCACAAAGAGCATGTTTAATTATGTCAAAGCTAGTTATTTTAAATAGGAAAAAAAGAACTTGTACAAATTCATTTCAATGAAATATTGAAACTTGTTACTTTTAATTACAAAAAACGCCGAACATTGTGGGCGTTGTCATTTAAAAGTTCAAACCTTCTACTGATTGACCCGGAAAAAAGCTTTTGTCTTTGTATTATTTAATTAAACATGTACACGAGTAGGTACCTATATAAATTCTATCAGGTCAGGATGAACGCACTGTCAGTATAATTTTAGACGTCGACCAAAGTAAGAGGTGACTGACTACAAGGAAATAATTGATTTCAGTTTATTCCCTTTGCAAATCATGGGCTTGAATCCACTAAAAAGATATAATAATTTGAAGATTATTAGTACTCTCAGCATGTATGGATTGATGTTGTATCTGATATTTCTTCGTATTTGGTTTGACTTTGCTGTCTGAAACAACTGAATCTCTTGGAATTGTGTGGGCAGTAATAGGCTGAGTTTTTTTTTTTTAGAAAATTATTAAATCTATTTAATTTTTAATTGAGATATCCATCGGAGTATATATTTTAATAGTTAAGAAATTTGAAAAGTGTTACGTCATTCACCGATATATGTATATCCAGAAAAAGTCGCGACCTGACCGGGATTTCAACGCCGGGACTCTCGGTGAATGACGTAGCACTTTTCAAATTTCTTAATTATTAAAATATATATTCCGATGGATATCTCAATTAAAAACCCATGCCTAGTCAGGTAAATAGCCACAATTTAAAAATGACGTGTTTCTAAGTTCAATAGTTGATAGATTCAACAACCTCTAGTAACGAAAATAAATACATGTATCCTGGAATTGTCAACAGACGCCCTGATAGCTCAGTTGGAAGAGCATCTGCCCGGCAAGCACCAAACTTCTGGTTCTTGCTAATTTCCTATTCATTTTACAACTGTTTGTATCCGGTGATCTACCAGTACTCTGTTATGTCCCGGATTTTTTACCTTTTTCCTTGTTCTGCTTTTACAGTTCAGTGGTTGTTACTGCATCTATGACTACACAAGGTGTCTTTAACATATTTACATTTTCGTTATTAAGTCTCTTAACATTACAATTTAAAATACTCAATGATCTGTTGCAATTTTTAAATTTCACTTGAAACTATCAATCAACAAGTAAATGATGTATCGAACACCATAATTTTCTGTTGAATTTCTTGAAGACCTTCAATAGTTTCAATCAAGTCAATGTTTTACTTGAATTACATATATTTGTGGCAGCTATCATTTCAGAACTTCTACAATTATCGAAAGGGTGAATATAATTTTAGGAGACTTTTTGGTAGAATAATGAACTAGTGACATTTTTAGCACCATTAATGTAAATGCAATTGAAAGTTCAGTTATTATAATGGGTATAGCAACTATACTCGTAGTATTGTACTCTTGGCCAGCATCACAGCTCTTACAAGAGGTATATATTTGTTGTAAAGTAGACATAAGTTTTTAATAAACTTTTAGGCATCTAGGACAGTTTCCGCTATATATAATTCAAATTGGTATAATTGTCCAGATTTATCAATACGCAAGCAACTAATAATGATGATGCAAATGGCACAGAAAGAGGCGTCAGTTTCGGCTGGAAAATTCTTATCACAATGGAAACTTCTACACAGGTTTTATCAACTTCCTCAATACACAGTTGAATTATATTTATTTTCTATTTTACAGATTTTCAAACTTTCGTACACATTTTTTCTGCTAGATTTTTTGAAGACTGTTAATAGTTTCAATCAAGTCAATATTTTACTTGAATTAGCTATTTTCGTAGCAATTATTATTTCGGAGCTTCTACAATTATCGAAAGGGTAAATAAAATTTTATAAGATTCTTTTGCCAAAATACTTGACTTGTGAAATTTTTAGAACCATTAGTGTGAATGCAATTAGAAATATAGTTGTTATAATATCTATAGCAACTGTGCTCGTAGGATTGCACTGTTGGCCAGCATCACAGCTCTCACAAGAGGTAGATGTTTGTTTTAACGCATTTCGTTATAGACATAAGTTTTTAATAAACTTTTAGGCGTCTAATACAGTTTCCGCTATATACTAGTCAAATTGGTAAAACTGTTCTGATTTATCAATACGCAAACAATTGGTGGTAATGATGCAAAGGGCACAGTTTCAGCGGGAAAATTCTTTCTTATCACAATGCAAACTTCTACACAGGTTTTATCAACTTCCTCAATACTGTTGACTTATATTTATTCTTAATTTTACAGATTTTTAAACTTGCTTATTCATTTTTCACATTTGTCAGAAACAGGGGCACGTCTTATTAAGTTAATAGCTTAAACTACGACATCTTTCAATAATTTCGTAATGTACACACATAGTGCTATTGTCTGGTTACAAGCAGCATAACTATAAAATTATTATAAATTTATTATTTAGCCACATCTATTTAATAAAAAGTTTCATACACTGGCAAAATGTGATTCATTCGAAATTTCAAGAAAGCAAGTTGATTGTTTTTCATTTCATCATTTATTGAAACATTTAGTCCACGTTCAAGAACAACACTTGAATAGTATCCAGTCAACGTGAATGTTTTCTGGTATGAAGTACATCAATCTAATTACCCTTTTTGAACACTCTAACCGCCAAGTTATTGTGCATCTCGTAAATTGCTATTTGGCAGGTCGTGTGTGTGCATCTCACGTTGAGTTCAAGTTGAACCGTCCTTTTTTCACTTTTTTAGAAATAAATGGTCGGATTTTAGAACGAGCAGATCAACAAATGACCAAATATTTGTAAAGAGCGGGTAATAGCGAGTAGTTATGGGCATTGGTTGGTGCTGCATATACGACTACTATTTATAGATTTTGAACGAGCATATTACCCAGGCGGTAGAACTAAAGTGTATCAACTGTTTTCATGTGCCAGAATGCTTTGAGACATGTGTGCGAAAAGCGATGACCTCGGAGGTGCTTCAATGTGAATGGACGTTTATGACTGACAATTACGTGAATTTGTTTGCTTATAATTAATAAATAACCAACAACTACGTATACTATAGAAGCCGAAGTGCAGTGAAGACTGAACCACAAGTCAGGATTGGGGCAGCGACCCACGCAATACAGTAGTACATAATAATTATTCTTTTACTTCTGTCATCCTTTATTTTATTCATCATCCTGAATAAGGAGCCAATTTGGGGCTGAAGCGATTCACGTAAAACACAACTACTTAAACAGGTTGTTCTAGTTTAATTAATTCATCTGCGACTTTGATTATCCTTGCAGTCATACTTAAAAATGCAACAACTATACTACAGTTACCTATATCGACCACTCAAATAATTTATTGTGACTCATGTAATTGAAATATGTGGAAGAAGAAAAAATGGTGATGAACTAATTTCAGCACCAATCCATCATCAACAACACCTTTTCACTTCATTTTCTCTACTGGATGAGTTTTGCTCGGCGCCTCCACCATTTTAGTCATGTTTTGGGAATATACGACATCTAGTGTGTTCCAAGTGGAAATAAATAACAAATAAAATTCAGGATTTTTAAAGTCTTTCCATACTTAAGAATTAAAATTGCCAGGTGGTCATAACGAAAATATTCGGTTTTTAATGGCAGTTTGGTAATTAAAAATTATTAAAAGAAAAAAGGTCGGTAAAGTAACTAAATCTCTACTCATTAAAAGAATCTACTCGATTTAAGTAACATAATTAATAGTATTATATATTCCTCTTTATTGTTTTTGCTTTTTCATATGAAAAATGTCGGGCGAATCTCTACCTAGATATTAAAAGTGTAGCGCGGGAATTAATGATTTCCAGCGTAAGTTGTTTTTCGTCTAACGTCTATGGGATTCGTGCATACGTTTGTTACTCCCTCCTATGGAGAAAATTCAAATAAATGTAGTTTTGTTTGAATTTGAAAAAATTTTTTAATTAAAATGCAAGCTGTTGATTAAAATTTGAGTGAATCATCAATGTAATGCAATGAATAAGCACCAGAAGGTCTAGTAGCAGCCCATAGTAATAAATAAATGATTAATTGCATTGCAGAAAACGTTAAAAAGCGCCAAATATTTTTGCTTCCATTTTTAATATATCTTCATGACTGTTATATAGATAACATAATAGATAATAATGGAAAAGTCAGAACTACTGTGTTGTGTTCGAGGATGCGGTATGACACCCGATAAAGCGTTCAAGATGTCCCGAACTGTACATTTTTATAGATTTCCAGCAGCAGGTGTATATAAACCATAGACTGCTGAAAAGGGCAAAAAACTATTTTCCCTAATTTAAAAAAACCTCTTCCATCTGCTGATCTAATTTTGAGATTTTCCATAAATAATTATTATATCTTCTCCATAATTTTGTTTTTCAATGATATCGAAAACATGACCTGACTATCTTTGGTCACAGACACTATTTTATAGCATTTCGGAGCCAAGATTAAATGTGTTGGAAAACATCTTACAAAAGAATGTAAGAAGCCAGAAAATGTACAGCCAAAATGTGTTAACTGCGGTGAAAATCATCCAGCCAATTACCGTGGATGCATTGTAGCTAAAGAATTACAGAAAATGAGATTAAATGCTACAAAGCAAAGCAGTTTACCTAAGAAACCAACAAGAAACAATCAACAAGTAAGCAACCAGAAGCCTTATAGAACCGAATCATTAATAACTAAAGATAAAAGCTACAGTCAAGTAGTATCTGGTAATTCAAATCACAATAGGAACGAAAAAAAGACAACTCAGCAAAATATGCCAGTAGAGCAAACATTACAACTAATCTTAACATAGCTAAGTGAACAAAAGCAAATGCTCAAAAACTTTGATGAGCGATTAAATAGGCTAGAACATAGCAATAAAGGAGCTATTCCAAAGCAAAGAAATGGCTACTAATCTTAGAATAATGACATGGAATGCTAATGGACTTTTGCAACACCAACAAGAACTGCAAGCAGTCCTAGACATTGATAAGATTGATGTATGCCTAATGTCAGAAACCCATTTCACCAATCAATCATATATCAAATTTAAAGGCTATAAAGTATATCATACCATACATCCTGAAAATGCTGCTAAAGGAGGTAGTGTCGTCATAATTAAAGAAAATATCTTGCATCATCAAGAATTAGAATATAAGACTGAAGAGATTCAAGCTACATCTGTAAGCGTAAAAACCAAAACTTATCAAGTCTCCATAACGGCAATCTATAGCCCTCCAAAACACTCAATCAAGAAACATCAGTATTTAGACTTTCTGAGTAAACAAGGGAATAGATTTATAGTGGGGGGAGATTTCAATGCAAAACACACCAACTGGGGGTCTAGACTAATTACAACCAAAGGAAGGGAGCTACTAGAAGCAATCAAAGAAAGTAAATGTGAATATCTATCAACTGGCAAACCAACATATTGGCCAACAGACCAAAATAAAGTACCTGATCTTATTGACTTTTAAGTATATTATCAAAAACATATCCTCCAGATATCTGCAAATTGAAGAAGGATGGGATATGAACTCTGATCACTCACCAATATTGCTAACATTAAGTGAGAGTATAATTAAAAAAGAAAACAATCCAATGTTGGTAAATAAATTTACTGATTGGGAAAGCTTCAAGATTTGCCTTGAAGAGAAAACTAACCTAGCAGTTCCATTAAAAAATGAAATGCAATTAGAACAAGAAGTGGAGAAGTTTGTTAATGATATCCAAACCACAGCATGGGAAAATACTCCTATATTTAACCCTAGAGTAGCAGGAAATAACTACCCTAAAGAAATTAGACAACTGATCACAGAAAAAAGAAAACTTAGAAGGAAATGGCATCAGTCAGGAAATCCCAAAGATAAGACTAGATTAAATAATGCTGCCCAGCATCTAAAAAGAGAGATTCAGCAGATCAAAGATGAATCTATGAATGCTTACCTGAGAGAACTAACCAATGATAACAGTACTGATTATTCTCTTTGGAAGGCTACCAAAAGACTTAAAAGACCTATAATACAGAACCCTCCAGTTAAACAAGCTGACGGGAACTGGGCTAGAAACAACATCCAAAAAGCAGAAACGTTTGCAAATCATCTAGAACAAACATTTAAACCAAATGAAGACCAAGAAGGAGAACCAGACTGAGATGAACCATTTCAAGAAGAAGAACCAATTAGACTAACATCACCTAAAGAGGTTTATACTGAGATAAAAGAAAATATTAACCCGAAAAAAGCCCCTGGTTTTGATCTAATAACTGGGGAAATACTGAAACAGCTTCCAAAAAAGCTATAGTTAAATTAACATACTTAATCAATGCTTCCTTCAGATTAAGATATGTTCCCAGATTTTGGAAGATGGCTGAAGTTATAATGATACCCAAACCAGGAAAACCTCCTCACGAAGTAACATCTTACAGACCGATATCATTACTGCCTGTAATATCAAAACTGTTCGAAAAACTCCTTCTAAAAAGAATAAAACCCATAATTGAAGTCAGGGGATTAATACCAAATCATCAATTTGGATTCAGAAATAAACACTCTACAATAGATCAGGTACACAGA
>JAZBHA010001028.1:0-33037 GCA_037464855.1 Iselma pallidipennis | reverse complement strand
GCAAGGTATTTGGGCGATTTGTCCTCTTTTTTAAACACAATATATTTAGCGTTACTGTTCGTCATAGCGTTTGTGCTGCGAAAGGGTTCGATTATTCTTGGTCTTTGAATGGAAATGATTCTAATCACGTCTCACAATATATCAAAACTCCATTAGTATTATTACTATTATTTCGTTACAGTTTGTCCAATGATCTTCATTCCATTCAGTAAACTTGAAATCATTCCACGTCTTATTACTATTTACTTTGGACTTTCACCATTTTATTCAATGGTGACAATGAATTATGAAATGATATTTTTCGTTATATTCTCTGTATTATTGTACATGTGGTTCAAAATTGAATGTTACGATTGTTCAACAGAATACTTGAAAACTTGTACATTTCCTAATTCAAGAAGATCATTACCTGGAATTAGACCATATGCAGATTTCCGATTAGGATATTTTTATGTATCCTTTAGTTAATACTATATACTAGATGTCCTAGGAGAATGCACCTCTCAAATTGTCCAATTTAAAAATGGTAGAATTTTCTGTTTATGCAAAATTAAAGAGGTTCTTTGTCTAGGATGCAATATATATTAGTATACACTTTGATCTACAAAATTTATTGTTAAATGAACGTTGGCTTAGAATGACGTAAGGAATACGTTTGTCAAAGCACACTTTGACTATAAATTTTATAGGTCACACTATGTACAAATAGTACCTACACTTTTAAAATATTAACTTAACTCATTATTATTAGATGGTGTTAATTCTTGTTGGTTTTTTTGGTACTGGTAATATTGCTAGTTTAAATTCATTTGATCCTATGTGGGTGCGTTGTTTTCTGACTATCTTCAGTCCATTTAAAATGGCCATTTTAATATTATGGAAACTCATAGTGCCACTATTATTAACCACATGTGTATTTCATGGTATCAATCTAATACTTCATGGTAGCATTGTACGACGTTTCTATATAAATTTATTGTATTCTGATTTCTTGTTATTACATTTCTTGTATATGATTAAAAATGTTGGATCATGGTTAGAAATCGGAATGAGTCTGTCACATTTTATAATTATGGATGCATTTGTTATAATAATCTTATGTATTTATGGTATGGCAATGGGATTAACAGCATTAAATTTCAGGAAAGTCCGTCCTAGATATGCTTATTAATTAGAATCAGAACTGGAGAGTCGTTAGTTAATATTTTGTTGTATTTAAAATACTTTGAAAGTATTTTAAATATGTACTTAATAAATTTATTTAAATCAAGTAATATATCATTATTATAATAATGTAAATTTTTTTCCCACATGAAAAGACTGAAAGTCTGTTTGTTTTCAATTTGATTAAATTCTCGTTGTATTGAAAGCTCCTCTTCGTTATACTGCCAGTATTTGTGAGGCTGTGTTTTGATAATAATTAATCCCAATGTTATATAGGTAATGTTGACCTAATTGGACAATTTATAAATGTTGAATTGTTGTTGTTAACTAGTAATAGCCATATAATAATAATTATAACAATTGATTTGTGATATTTGATTATTTTCAATAAAATATGTTTGAAATACATTTGTTTTGTTTTAAAATTGTATTGATTAACTAAAGGTCCTAAGGATGGCCTAGTGCCGACATCGGCCCACTAATACTTTCAAAGAAAGGACAATTTTCAGTTGAAGAACTGATGATGTTGGAGTCGATGATGCAATTGTACAGTGTGAGTCACAATCAGTACTACTCGTAGGTTCCGGGTTTTGTAAATAATAATCTAGTTAGTAATTTATTATACGTATCTTTATCAATTACGTTATTGCTTATTTTCTTTATAAATTTTCTATTTCTCAGTACTAGATTATTATTTTTGTCTAGCCTAATCAGGTAGATTCTGGGTCTGTTTACATCATTTTTAATTATTGTACCGGATTACCATTGCTTAGATATGAAATTTTGGACTGTCACCGGATCTTTTATGTTTGAAGCTGGCTGATTTTTAAAATGTTTATTATAATAATATTTTTGTGTTTGTTGTTTTGTCTGCAGATGTGTAATATGTTTTTTTGAAACAATTTTCATAAAAAGTGTAGGAATAATACCTTTTAACCTACGTCCGAAAAGTAGCTGTCCTGGTGAGGGGCTTGTTTTATCGATTGGCGTATTCCGATATTCGAGTAACGATTCATATAGGTCTTTGTCATCATCAACTGCCCTAATGATTAGTTTCTTTAATGTTTGAACATGTCGTTCAATAAACCCATTCGATTGTACATATCGAGGACTACTTGTTTTGTGGGTAATTTCCCAATCCGTAAGAAATTTTTGAGTTTCCGCACTCACGTAATTTGATCCATTGTCTGTATAGATTATCTCGGGTACCCCATGTGGTGCAAAAATTGATTTTAAAGAAGTGATTATATTTTGACTGGACGTATCGTATTGTTTTTTAAATTAATTATCTCCAGATATTTAGAATAAAAGTCTACGACTAATAAATGATTCTCTTGTTTATATTGGAATATGTCTGACGCCACGATTTCCCATGGTCGATTTGTAATCTCTCTGGTTTATTATTATTACTTCTTTACATTGCGAATTGCTATACTTCAAACAAGTGGAACGATTTTTTATAACGACTGTTATTTCTTTACGCATAAGGTTGTTGTTGTTTATGTACATTTTTCTCAGGTAGGTATTTAGTCTTCCTGATTTCCGCAATTTCCAAATCGCTTGAATTTTCCACTAATTCTTCAACATGCTCCTCTGTTTGTTCTGCTGCCTTACAAATATTCACTGCTTTATTTAAATCCAGGTCTTTTTTTCGTAGTAGTCTGTCTTTTACTTTTTTCTCTCTAATTTCACATACAATTCTGTCTTTAATTAACTGATCCTTTAATGTTCCATAATCATAAGTACTTGATATTTTTCTTAATTCATTCAAAAATGAATCAAAGGTTTCATTTGATTGTTACACTCTCGTATTAAACTTATGTCTTTGTACACTCGTATTAGATTTAGATATGAAGTAATTATCTAGTTTAGTGATTATTTTTTCTGGATTTTTCCGTCTGCTTCCGTTAGTCCAAGGGAGTCTGGAATTTCTACCATTTCGTGCCCGATACAATGTAGGTACTAAGAGTACTGATTTTCCTTTTAAATTACATCCTGATGCTTATGTGAGGGCTAAAGTGGACTACGTTGATGTTAACAACATCTAAGCAAGGCATACAATAGAAAGCATAGTTAGTAATAGTATTCATCAAGTATTCATTAATCGGTCACAGATTGACAGGTTAACAGAGTTCTACTGTATATACACTAACAGTTTTTGTTTTGTGGGGTTTTTATCAATAACATGTTGGTATTCTAACTTTTCCAGTTACGTCATAGTTACGTGGTGCGCGGTTCGTGGGTGCGCAGTTTTCTTGTTTTGCTGAGTGTGCATAATGAGCGGGAAGAATTGTTTTTAAATTAATTAATCTACAGTGATTCAATCAATTTCCATCAATTTTGATATCGAAATATTACAAAATTAATAAAACAAAATGAGCAGTCTATGGTCGGATTTTCTGAATGATCGTTTAAAACCTGTCGAAACAAGTGGTGCTTGTAATGGTGTTATGTATACAGAGGATCCAGATTTTGATATGCAATTTGAAAGATTGGAAAGACGTGATAATAGTGATACGGAGAAATCAGATAGTGAACAACAGAAATATGTTGAAAAAGAAATACGTTTATATCATAAAAATTTTGTACACGACAATAGCTCTAAAGCTGAGGATGATAATGATGATGATGATGATATCTGTTATGAAGCATTGGATATACCTGATGCATACACGAAATATAATTTCGATGCATCGTATAGAAAACCATTACCAATTGATAGTTTCAAAACTCAAGTACAATCAATTGATATAATTAATTAATTAATATTTGCAGTCATTGTATGTTTTCGTTTCAGATTTTAGCTTTGATTGAGACAAACAGTGTTGTAATAATCGATGTTTCAACTGGTTGTGGTAAAACTACACAAGTTCCACAATACATTTTAGACGATTGTAAAGCAAAGAATATGCCATGTAATATTGTTATTACACAACCACGTCGCGTAGCCGCAATGACGATTGCTCGTCGTGTTTGTAAAGAACGTGGTTGGGCTATGGATACAGTATGTGGTTATCAAATTGGTCTTGATAAGAGTGCTGGACCAGATGTTATCCTAACATACGTGACAACTGAGGTTCTCCTACGAAAAATAATATCGAAAGGTCTTCATCCATATACACATATCATTATTGATGAAGTCCATGAACGAAATAAATCTGTTGATTTTCTGTTACTACTTGTTAGGAAATTGCTTTACACAACGCCACCATATGTTAAGGTATTTGAGGTTGAGTATTTTTGTTTTTGTCTGTTTTCTATCATTAATTTTGTTTTAGGTCATCTTAATGTCAGCGACAATGGAAACCAGCAAATTCGCTGAGTATTTTCAAACAATGTCTCGAGATGGTTCTAACAGATTTCTATTGCCACCAGTTTTGCATGTTAACAAAAAAACCGATTTTGTTACAAACATTTTTTATAATGAATACATTACATTTCTTGGATATTTGGTGAGAGTTCTATAAGACATGGATATAGTTGCGATAATTTCAATTGATCATATGTAATTGTTTTACTGTATAACCAATGGCCGATCTGACCTTTTGGAGGCCCTTATTCGTCTAACTTAGTCCATAGAGGAAATTACTTTTTTGACGAAATGGGGACCCAATTGTGTATAATGGATCTCGGGAACCCTAAACAACATAAACTTTAGGACAGTTCTGAGATTTGCACAGTGAACACATACTCACGCAAATATTTTTTTCATCTACAATATAACGCGCCACTGGGAGTCCCCCAATTCGTGAGTTTCCCCAGTAGATTCCCAACTGTATACATGAGAAAACACGAAATATTGAAATTTAAAATAGAATTGAAATTATTGCAGTCGCTTTGTAGTTTCTTAGTGATAATAATAATAATAATAATAACACTTATAAATATTTTTAGTCAACAAGATACGATATTAATAATCCAATAATTGGATTAGAAACTTACAAAATTTGTGTTGCATTAATTAAATATTTCGATAAAATAGATGAACTGAATCCAGTAACCAATAAAAGGAATGTTGGAAGTGTTTTAGTATTTTTGCCTGGCTATCATGAAATTGAAGAATTGCATAAACTTTTAAATACTGAAATATCACATCATGGCAAGTAAGTAATCAATTGATTAATTTAAAATTTTCTCAAATACAATAGTGTCCTGATAATGTTATCAATCGGATTTTGTTATTATAACCAAAGCATACCATTCATCGTTTACATGAATGCCTGACAATAATTTTTACAAAATACGTAAATAGATCTTTTCCTAAATCATAATCTTTACCTTTGCAAAACATATTGTGGCAATGAGTGCATCACTGCATCAATATGTATCCGGTTGCGATTTCTCTAATCTGTTTAATAAATATAAATTGTAAACTTGTTATAACTGTTTATAATCAATTTTATCCTCCGTCTAATATTATCAGCCGGCTGTTGTTATCGAAAAGTGCAGGTCCCGAGGGGATTATAATAAACGGCGACCAATGTATTTTTTAAAAACGTATGGATTTTAGTAAAAATTATGATTGGGATATTATACCATTACATTCATCTTTATCAACTGATCATTTATCTCAAGCATTTGATTCACCGAAACGAGGTGTTCGAAAAATTATTCTAGCAACAAATATTGCTGAAAGTTCTATAACAGTTCCTGACGTTCATTATGGTAATATTTCTATTTATAAATAAATTCGTTAATTATTTTAATTCGAAAAAAATTAAATTGGATATTTTTCAGTAATTGATTTTTGTTTAACAAAAAATATTAATGTTAATCAGTCAACACGATTTTCATCTTTACAACTTGAATGGGCATCTAAGAATAATTGTACTCAAAGAGCTGGACGTGTTGGACGTGTTGCTAATGGTCGAGTTTATCGATTAGTTCCAAAAGATTTTTACGAAGTCAGTATTCGTTCTATCTAATATTATTACTATTAACATAATTATTTATTTATTTTTAATAGACACAAATGCCAGCGAATAGTGTACCAGAAATCGAACGTGCACCATTAGAACAGATCATTTTATATATGAAATTATTGAATTTAAATGATACACCAAAAAATGTTCTAGCATTAGCAATGAATCCACCAAAATCAAAAGATGTACAACATTGTCTATGGCGTTTAAAAGAAGTTGGTGCATTATCAATGAAATGTAATAATGTTATATCAGAATCAGATGGTGACTTAACGTTTATTGGACAGATAATGGCGCAATTACCATTAGATTTAAAATTGTCCAAACTAATTATTTTGGGTTATATGTATAGTTGTCTTGACGAAGCTGTGATTATAGGTAAATATCATCTCAAAAAAAAAATCCACCACAATTTTTGTTTATATTTTTTTCCGTTGTTTATTAGCTGCCGGAGCATCAATTACAGATTTATTCCATAGAAATTTCTTTAACAAATTACAATACTATAAAAGAAAACTATTTTGGGCTGATGGTTCAGAAAGTGATTTTATTGCTCTATTGAATTTATATAATGCATGGTCTTTGAAGAAACGTAATCACGCTTTTCGAAATATGAATGAAGAGATTGCGTGGTGTCGAAAGAATTTCGTCAGTTTTAAAGGTTTACGAAACTGGGAAATTCTAATTGAAGAGATCTATCGTTATTTAAAACTTTTCCGTATTGAAAATCCATTGGGACCACAAACAGTGACATTAGATCCTATTGAGAAATCTGTAGTTTTAAAAGTAATTTGTTTTTGAATTGATTTCGATTAGGAGATGAGCAAATTTCGATTTTTATTTTTAGTTAATAATTTGTGGTGCTTTCTATCCAAATTATTTTCTAAAATCAAGTTCTGATGAAATTGATGTACATAAAGCTGTTAAAACATTAAATGGTCGTGATCCATTCACAACTGTCTATCTAAAAAATATGGAATCCACACAACCGGGTCATATTTATATTAGACAGATTAAACAAATTCTAGATGCTGATCAGGATGTTCGTATTGGCTTTGATCAAAATAGTTGGTATGATTTACGTTTGTATAATTTTTTTTTCATTAATTCAAATTCACTTACCTTTAGTAAAATTTTTATTGAATATCCTAATGTTAAACAGCCTGGAGCTGTGATGGTAAAGGGTAATAACTCTGTTACTACAACGGAACAGAGTATTCCTAAAGAAGTTTACGAAGCTGTTCGAAAACGACAGTTGAGGATACCGTTGAAACTTAAAATTTTACCGTAAGTAAATTAGTAGTACACATTGTTTTGCGATTTTATTGATGTCCTGTGGGTTTATTTAAAATTTTTGTCAAATTTTAGACCACGTAAAGCTTGGAAATTTGAACAGGAAGCACAAAGTAAAGTAGCTCAAGCATCTGTTAAAGAGAAAAATTGTTACTCAATTAAGACATTACCATCACTCGATACTGAATATTTAGAATTAGATGTAACACATATTATTGATCCTACTCATTTTTATTGTCAAAATCATAATTCAGAAACAACTGGATTATTGAATCGGATCTTTGTTTTATTAAATTCACAACCATTAAAACGATATAAGGGTAGTATGCGTATTGATAATAAAATTTACGCAACGTTATATACAAATCGGAAACTCTATCGTTGCAAAATTATTGCTTTAAGTGAGGAATCAAATCATTTAGTTCATGTATTATTTATTGATTATGGTAATACAAAATTGATACCAAGTGATCTTTTATATGAAATACCGGATTTTGATGAGTGTCGTCTACCACCGATTGCAATGTGTTGTACATTAAGCGGTATTAAACCACCAGTGAGATTAAACTCATCTGCCGTATGGCTAAATGAAATTATTGATCATTTTAAACATCATACTACTGGAACATCAATTTATGGAAAAGTAAGAATATTTGTTTATGCAAAATATTTCTTCTATTATATATCCTGCGTTCGTTTTTTAGGTTTATTCAGTTGTTGGAGATGTTGTTCATTTAGAACTATACCGAAGTGAACCGAATCGTTTTCCAAATAAATCATATAATCAATTTTTGATAGAACATGATTTTGCTGAATCTCGTGAAGAAAGTTATCTATCTAAAATGGATCATAAAAGACGTGTTCATGTATTATCATCGGAAGATCCAGCTAAATCAGCTGCTAATTATGCATCAACTGAAATAAAAAATTTCATTGATTTCGATTCACCAGAAATTGATGATGATGGATCGACAACAACAATTAATCTACGTGGTCCATATAGTCCTTTAGAGATGAAACTGTTTGGTTTAATGCAAGCTACAAGTAGTGTTAATGTAGTTATAGAAGGTGATTCAGTTAATGTTGTTTTATTGGATGATAATCCAGAAGATACGCATGCTAGGTATTCATTTGTATTTATTTACTTTTTTTAATTAATGAAACTGTTTAAAATATATCTTTTATTGTGTTTTTTTGTTTTTAGATTATTGGTAGCTGGTAGTATTAACCAGTCCAGTTCTGGACGGGACCTCATATTAAGAGATACGACATTTATGCCAAATATACCTGGATTTCCATTAAATATGTTACTATTATTTTGTCCAGTAATGGAACCAAAGATTAACCGTGCAGGTACTAAAATAGTATCAATTTTGTGCGGTTTAGGTTTTAAAAGCAATACAAGAACATCATATTATCGAGCATATGATGTTGCTTATGATGCTGATACTGAATTAAATGAATGTTTAATACAGAAAATCAATCGTATACGTTATATCATGAATATGTTAATAAGCACAATGGCACAAATACATAAACACTTAGCTCCTCCATCAGAAATTCGGTCCTGGCAAATTGCTTTGAAAGGCAGTCTATTCAAGTATGTCAGCTTTCTATTTAAAAATTTATTGAACATACATTGAAATAATAATAATAATAATAATAATAATAATAATTGCCCTTCTAGCTTGTTACATATGAAACAGAAAACGGTTGAACGAAAAATGGTTCCAAATCATGATATCTGGAATACGAATTCGTTTGAAGATATAGAAATAATCAATTTAGAAATTTCTAGTGAACATACTATATGGCCATTGCATTGGTTTGTTAAATTGAAAACAGAAGACTCTAGAAACGAAGCGATTCAAGAAAATTTAGAAAAGTTAAGTCGGATTGCTAAACGGTAACTAATAGGTTGTTGTTTATTAAAGATTTACTTATAGTAATTTTCGTCGTTTCTGTTTTCTATACTTCCAGTTTGGACCCACCAAAAGAAATTGTTTGTGAGATATGTAACAGTGAACCACTGACATTATTAAGTGATGTCAGAATTCATATTTTGACTCCGAAACATAAGAAGAACTTGAAAACTTTGAATTTAAAATAAGATTTTTCATTTTTCATTTTTGTTATGTTATTTCATAGTGTGTATTTTCATAAATCGTTTATTTTTTTGAATTGAGTTGACAATAAAGTTTGTACTTTAAAGTTTTTTTTATCATTGTTTTCATATCTTCTCTAAAACTTATTTCGCATAAAATAGATGGATAGACAAATGATAATACCAGAAAGATATCGACAGAACATGAACTCAAAAAGGAGAGTTTAGAGTTCTTCTCCATTAAAATACGTAACTTGAAAAAAAACCTTTTTCAGTTAACCACTGACTTTATTAAGTAATGTCAAAATTCATTAATCATTATATAACTCTAAAATACGGGAGAACTTAAAAAGTTTAAATTTAAAATAAGGTAATTTTTCAGTATTAATTACACGACTGTTTAAAATTTATTAAAATAAAGTGATAAATAACATTATTTTTTTTTAGTTTTCGTTAATAAAACATACAAGAAATTGTTACATCATGTCATATGTACATTATTTAATTTAAGGCATTCTGTTTAATCATCGATTGTTACCAAATGTCCATGGACAGTAGCTGATTGATGATAACGTCGACGATTTGAAAAATCCTCATTATCTTCATTTAGTTGTGATGATACAACATCTAATCCTGGATGTACTGGTGTGACAACAATTTGTTCATAATCATAAACCCGTTTTCCCATACAACGAAGAAATACCGTTTTGATCCAACGTAAAAATTTAAATTCAGACGCTAAACCAGGCTTAACTGCTGGATTAGCTGTACCTATATACAACCATACTAAGAACACAACACTTATACAAACAATAGCATATACCCAATTGACGAGAAACATTATGAGAATTTTTAAAGCTGCCTAAAATAGTTTGTTAATTAGAAATTTTTATAATAATTAAATAATACGAATTTTTAAACTTACTCCAAATAATGAAAACCAACGATTGCACAAGTTTGAATACCAATTTTTCAATTTAGAATGTATATGTGATTTTGGGGCAATTGGAAGTGTTTCAACACTGTTTGAATCAGGACTGCTGGTTGAGCCCGAACTTGATTCACCCTTTAAATACAAAACAAAAACAGAAAATTAATTCAGTTCATCATTATTTGTTCATTTTTTTTTTCGCAAATTTACCCTCAATGTTTTGTGTCTGGTACGTTCAGGAAACAGTTTATCTAAATCATTATCTTCAGATTCAATACTGTAACTCTGATGAATTTTTGGACGATGAAATCGTTGTTCTCTTTGGTGTTGTATATCAAATGTTTGTGCTAAAGCAAAATATGAATAATCTATACATGCATATGTTAATAAATAAGGCATCGTTACAATTGGTGCTAATGTATTAATTTCTCCTACTAATATAAATGTTAATGTCACAATGGCAACAACTGCCAATGAATATAGGGGAACTTTATTTGGTCCTTTCTAAAAAAAAAGAGAAACAATTCAATTTTATTTAGTATTTTAATTTTTTTGATGAAAAAAACTTACCCCCATTCCTAAAATACTGATTCCTGGAATGACATTTTCTAATGATATTGATTGAAGTACTCTTGGTGTACCGTACATGGCTCCTAAACAACTCGACATAGATGATACATAAAGACCAGCTAATAGTAATACACGTATTGCAGATACTTTAGCAGCAATCATAAAATCAGTTAATAATACATCACGTTTACATGTTGCACCCAAAAATACAACATAAACTAAATAAAGGAATGTCCCAGTACTAATAGCAGCTAATGTGCCATTTGGTATATTCGTTGATGGTGTACGTAAATCACCACTCATATTAATACCCGATAATATACCAGTAATTGTTGGGAAAAATACACCAAATACAGTAAACCAACTATAGCCTTCTTTATAATCTGGCCACATATTCAGCGATAGATCACCTTCTAACCAACCTTCAAAACCATTTTCTATGTCTGTATGAACAAAACTGCCAACCATAAAATCAAGTCCAGCCAATAATAAAATTAATAAAAGTATAAATTGAAGTTTTATAACCCATTTGACGCCAGCAACATTGATTACACTCAATAAAATAACAGCTGCACTAGCTATTATTCGAACTGCCCATTTTGAATCACCAAAACCGATTAATTCGGCCATCGATTCACCAAAACCGAGGACATTCAATGCACAACCAACTGCCTAAAATAGTCCATAAGTAATCAATAGCAAAATCTTTTTGAAATATCATATTAATAAATACTTGGCCGAAACAATAGAGTAGTCCTAGAGATCCACCAAATCTTGAACCCAAAACATGAGCAATAACGAAATAAACACCACCACTTTCAATACGACATCTTTCACAAATTCCAACAGCCGATAATACGGAAATTAAGGCGATGAATACTGAAAATATTAAAGGAAATATTAAAAATATTGTTTAATTGGGGGACAAATAAAAAAAAACACACCTGTAGCGAGAACTATGAGAACAGCACTACAGACACCAGCTTGTGCCACAATCCATCCAGATCTCAGAAAAACGATAACACCAAATATATTGATTAAACATGAAGTGAATACACCATCCCATGTTCCAAATAGTACTGGTTGTGATATGAAAAAATTTGATTTCCACCAAGGTACATCACCTTGTTCTTCAGCAAATAATTCGTTAGCACCAGATGCTTGATGTCCACCAACACCATAATCATGTGATAAATCAACAAAACCACTAGTATTTGCACGGATACGTTGTGCTGTTTCTGTGCCTAATCCAAATTTTGACCAATCAATATTGTGGTTTTTATTATTTTCACGAACCCTATTATTTTCCATACTTTTATTCTAGAAATAAAATATTAACTATCAAGTAAAATATGACATCATTCTTTTGTTGCAAAAAAGAAATTAAACAATTAATTACCTTAAAGTTTACTGGAATTTTTATGATGATTTCATAGTGTTAACAATATGTTACGATTAGATACATCGTATCATGAACATAATCATATCTAAGGTGAATTATCGATAATTGAATTTTTGCATTATCTTCTTATCAGTAGCTTTTGTCTGTGCTTTTAAATAGAATACGATGAATAACTGGAGACGTCATTAGAAATACATATTTTGACAAAATAATTTATACTCCTATTTGATAGAATAAATATAACCAAATATGGGAAATTTGTTGACAATAATATCTAATTGTAGCTCAACTAGCTCAAGTAGCTCAACGAACCCAGTCTTGCCACATTATAGACAAAAAATAAATCAAGTAAAATTATATACCCACTTGTAGATATTACATTTTATTTTATATATTTACTTTTGATTTTGTCGAAAAAGAGATGATTTTGGTCAATATGTTAATTAATAATAGTAAATTAATAAAAACATAATTTAAATTTGTAACAATTGGAACAACAGTCTAGCTGTCCGATGATGACTAACTATTCGTAAATATTCGGTAAGCAAAGGGAGTGGTTGGGGAGTGGTGTATTCGGGCCGGATCGCGCTATAACCAATGACGTTCCGGATGATGTTCCTCTAGTTTTTGTTGAGGTGGAGGACGGTCCAAAACTTCTTTTTAAATGTCACAATAGAAAATCGTCAAATTTATACATCTGATATTATAAAACAATGATATAATCAAAGGGCGAAGGAGAAATAATCAGCCCAATTCACATCTCTCATTTGTATTAATCTCTCCTCCATATCTCTATTTGTAAATGATCTATATAGATCTGTATGCGATTCTACATGTTTCAATTTAAGATCTATTCATTCCTTGTATTTCTACGAGAACTCGTATTTACACGTTTCCACTAGATGGGAGAAATAGCCAAGGTCTCGTATTTGAAAGTAGCTATGAGGCATGTTTCTTCAACCTCGTATTTTTGGCCACTGTGAACATTTTAGAATGGAGAAATTAACATTTTTAGGTAATGATGTGGATTTCTCATAGAATCGAATAAGAGATTAACTCCGTTAGTGATGTGGATAATTTTTCCAGTATTTTCAGTGTCGGACTGGAAAGGGGGAGATATGGGGAGACCCGCACCGCGGGGACGCGGTTGTAGAGGAGCTAAAATGCGGCACTATTATATATAGACTCAAAATTTGTAGTTATGCCACTGCCAGAATTTTTTTAAATTCTCGAAAATTCTGAACCCTGATTAGTTAAAACCGTACAAGCCATGCTTCAACATCCACGCTAAAGACATTCAAGTGTCCCTGTTACTGGAAACTTTTTTTTAAATACAACAGGTAGGTAAAAAAACTTTAAATCTAATGAGGCTGTGATTAATATCTTCCCTTGGACACGGCCAATGGGTTTTTGGGGCCAACAGCGTTTTAAGGTATTTTTGTTGGTTATCAGCTGAGGAGATGTTTCATTTCCTTATGAACTTTCCCCGGGGCCAAAGTAAGCCAATAGACCACCATAGCGTTTGAAATAAGAGTTCCAAAATTGAAGAATATTTAGTAAAGTGAGTGCAAAGATTCATGAAACTCTGCCAACTAACCAACGCTTTCGAACAATGAAGAGTCATGAGCTCATGAGTGTTTTCACTAACTGTATTTGGGGTTTTTGGAAGTCGTCCGATTTGTTACGAACAACTACTAACAATCTGATCGCTAGATTGCGACCAATCTCGGGGGTATTTGTTTTGTTCTGTTGGCAGTATTTCTGTCAACAAAAACAATCAAAATATCCCTAAATAAGAAAAATAAGGATATTTATTTGTATTAAAATTTGTGTAAATGAAAATAATTATACAACATCAATACGAATTAAATTAAATTAGGAATTACCATTTGTAATTATAATACATAGAAAATAGGTTTGAGAATTGTTTATGTTTTAACAAATAATTCTTTTTTAGGTTAGGTTGTTGTAGATTTTTTGGACAAAAAAGTAGAAAAATTTAAAGAAAATGTATTCACCATCATCATCTCCACTACCATCACCATCAACACAACGTGATTGTATGTCAGCTGCTACAAAACGATATAAATATTTACGACGAATGCTAAAATTTGATCAAATGGATTTTGAGTTTGCATTCTGGCAAATGCTATATTTGTTTATAGCACCGCAAAAAGTGTATAGAAATTTTCATTACAGAAAACGTAAACTATTGTTTTTTTTTTTAAACATACAATTATCATATATAATTCAACATTTTTAGATACTAAATCACAATTTGCCAGAGATGATCCAGCCTTCTTGGTGTTATTTGCGTTTTGGCTTTGTAGTAAGTCTTAATTTTTAAACATGTATAGGTATTATGGTTTTAATATCATTATTATTATTGTTTTAGTAACTTCAATAGGTTTTGCTATTGTTTTGAAACTAGGTTTTTGGCAATTTATTAATTTTTTATTATATGTGATATTTGTTGATTGTATTGGTGTTGGATTAATAGCAGCAACATTTTTTTGGTATGTTTTAAATAAATATTTTCGTCCAAAAACGGAGATACAGGATGTTGAATGGGGTTATTCATTCGATATTCACTTAAATGCATTTTTCCCACCATTAATATTACTGCATTTTTTTCAGTTATTCTTTTATAATGGTAAATTATTCTATTATATTTATAACAAATCGACAATAAATTAAATATTTTTATTGTTGTAGGGTTAATTAGTCATGAATGGTTTATATCAAGATTATTAGGTAACACCTTTTGGTTAGTTGCTGTATTATATTATTTATATATAACATTTCTTGGTTATAATTCTCTTAATATTTTACATCATACACACTTAATTCTAACACCGATAGTATTGATTTTAATATTTTATATAATTAGTTTAATTATTGGTTTCAATATAACCCATGCTTTGATGAGTTTCTATAAAAATCGTGTTGTTTAAAACAATTATTTGTTAAATTTATATTGAGTTTGACTATGTTATCTAGTCTTTAAGTTAATATGTAATAATAGTTTATGTCAATATTAATATTTATTTTCAATAAATATGATTAAAATTTTGTACAATTTCTAAATTTTTCTATTATTAATCAATTTATGCCCTTCTACACATAAAATATTGCTTTTGTATTCATATGCAATACTGCAACGTTTCTTTATTTCATCTGAATTTACCAATTCGGCATTTTCACGTAACATTCCTGTTTGATTTTGAGAAGAACTTACGTTAGACGATGATGAAAAATCATAATTTATTTCAAATCCTTTAACATAACTTGAAGTTCCATTCAACGAACTTGGATTAAACCTAAAATATTATTTACATTATTTTTTATTTCAAAAAATAATGTAAAACTTTTTACTTTTTCATTTTTAATCAATTCCCGTTTTTTTTTCTTTTTGAATTCCCAATTTGACTTTCGAATATCAGTTTATCACTTTTCTAATGCTAATCTCACACTATACAGTAATTTCACTTGTCCCAACACGTGTAGGGTGCCGACAGTTTATTGCGCTTGTGTGTGGCGACAAAAGGTGTACTTACTCGCTTAGTATGTATACGTCATAGATAAAGTGACCAGACGTACAGCATTCTGCTGTATTGTACAGCATTTTTAACGTATGGACCGCAGCAGGGAAGGGACAGCAAACGGTACAGCAGCAAGGAATGTGTAGCATCATGCACCGCATGATGGAATTGCACTATAATGTGTATAAATTCGTATAAAATTGAAGTCGATAACCTATATTATCCTTTTTTCCCCATTTGTACAGCATTCGGGCATCTAGAATCTGGTCACTTTAGTCATAGAGTATACGTGTGTATGTATTTATGTGTCATTTGATGCAATTTATAGAAATCTTATGATTGTTGGTAATAATAATAATTAACGTAACAAATAATTTTGAACAAACCACATCACTGAATTAAAAGTGAGGTTAGCGTCTCGGCGCCAATCTTGTTTGGAAAAAGTTCAAAAAAGGCACCGACATGATCTCGGACAACTGTTAATATGTGCCAATCTTAAAAAACGAAATTCTCTACGCTTGTCTACCTAACTAATGTGATAAAGGGCTGTCCTTAAAACCAATACCTGCTTCGTGGTCCGTTATAAAAAATTAAAATATCAAACCGGAATTAGACAAAATCACCTAAATTTTAATTCGTTTGAAAATTGGTAAGGAAATAAAATTTTTGGAACATAAATGCTTTTCAAGCGGTTAAAAATGAGATCGGCCTCGTTTAAAGACGCATGCGTCGCGTTTGGCGCGAAATTATATTTGCAATTTTTACGAGCGAAATACAGTAGAGCTTAGTTCCAACGGTAAAACAAACAACACCCACTCGATTCATTTATAATAATTCAAAAACCTAGTTATAGCGCCATTATTTTCAAGGTGTCTGGACGGTCGTTATAACCGAGTTCTACCCTATTTCACTATTAAATTAGAAAATATTTAGTAATTATTTTCTTTTTTTTTATTTAACCATCAGATTCAGCAACAACTGAACTGAAACTGAATTGACCGTTCGCAGTGACATCGAAGTATAGCGTGTAGTTACTTTTTAAATAAATATTACATTCAAGTGATCATTTATTTAATTACACAATCAACACCAATAGCATAAAATACGATTTTAACATGAAAATGTATCACTTTTTATGCATTGCATTATAATTTATAACAATAACAATTATTATTACATTTATAGTGTTATTAGTTGAATTATTTTCAAAAGATTTTTTTATTATTAATTTAATTTTTCAATTTATTCACTTTTGGCACTTAACAATTTTAGAACGATTCGGCTTTCCTTTTATCAATAATATTAGTTTTGTTTGAATGCGAAAAGAAAAATAAATAATTTGAGCAATAATAATTGTTATTTTGTTGTATCACAAAATATGAATGGTGTTGCTAAAATTTGTTTGTTTCCCCTATAATATGTATGTTTTGTGTAAAACACATTATTTAAATGCTATCTAAAGTCTAAATTTGGACCACACAGTATTACATACATAGGCATATCTTTTTCCATTGACCATTTAAGTAAACATTTGATTTTGGAAATTGTTGTCACACTTTTATAAAAATGGTCAGTTTCTATAATGAGTCTTCTCCTTGAATTGATAGTTACATGTTTAATATAAGACACTGATATTTTTCTTTAAATATAATCTTTATATACATTTTAGTTTTTAGCGCATATTTGTAAAGTATGTTTATAAAATATTTCAAATTTTTAAATACATATGTGGAGAAATGATAAAACAATCATTGCAGTACTCTTTTAAGGAATAATTTGAAAACAATTTTTCCTACTACAGTGTCTAATTTACTCACTTTCCGTACGCTAATCAAAAATCCGTGGGGAAAGAACGTTCTACGCTCACTGGCCGCTTGCTAATCTTATTTTGACATTTATAAAAGTTTATAAATATTTTCTTTATTGTTTTCATTTCAACAAAATTATCGTTATAAGTATCTAACCATTCCGAACTTTCGTAGAAAAAAATAGTATGCAATACTCGTGCGGAAAGGGCTTCATTGCAAAACTCGTTTTGCAATCAAGACCTTTTCGCACTTATATTACAATATACTATTACACTAATCATTGTTAAAACAAATGTACAAATTTCTCATAATTATAGTTTAACTAATCGTTTCTATTGTACGCTAATGTTGAATAAAGAAGACACTTTGAACGTTGAACGTGTGCACAAAGGTACTTAAAACGAAAGCTTATGTTTGCTTTTTCCAATAAAATATTGGTCTTTATACATGTTGTTGTTATAATAGTCGCAAGCCGCATAGTAAAAATTTTTGGGCCGCACTTTTAGAACACCAGCTTTAGTTTATACAACCCTTTGAATTATCACTGAAAACCAAGGCACAACTCAAGGCCCTTTGTTACTCTATTTTTTTTTTTTAAGAATAAATCTCTACAATATGATTTAGGCAAACAGTACGATATGCTCTTTAGAATGATTTCCAAAACTTTACCTTGGCATTTTATAATTTTCTACCTACTCGTAAGGGCTGCAATTTTTGTTAAAAATGTGAAAACATACATTGGACTATGTATTATCATCGTTAATTTTATGTAGGTGCATATCATATAGTCACAAGGCACAAATATAATTTGCAGCTGTTTGTAGAATAATTATTATTACATCAAATATATTTTGGAAAATTGTTAAATGATCATTACTCGCGGCTTCAAATTAAATAATTTATAACTAAAGAAAATGAAATGAATCAATAACGAGATAAATAAACCATTAAAGTTCGAATTAAAAATTGACGTAATTTCATTAGATTAAATTCAACTAACTCCGTCTTGAAGGTCCATCCGATTCTGGAGATGAAACTTCATATTTATTACTAGGGATCATTTCTGTTAAATCTGAATTGTCTTTAACAAAACAATATTTACAACGCATTTTTGTATCATCATCAACACGTACTGATTGCATTATTCCACATAATGTTACAAAGGAAACTATAAACAATACAGATGGTATGCTTATAGCAATTATCAAATCTCTCCATGTTTTCTTCAAATCATAACGAGTAATTACCATAAATGAATCATTCTAGAATTGATAAATCATTAATTTATTATGTGTTTCGGCTAAGCGGAGTTCTGACGCTTCATATTAAATGATTCATTTTCCAAAATGATCATATTGAGAAACGTCTTCTATGATTTGAATGAAAAAGAATGTAAACAGAATGAGATATCTAAATGAATTAGAAGTTCATGAAACCTGTGAATGTGTTTATCTTCCTTTTCATTTTCATTCACTTTGACTCATGCAAAATGAAGTGTCAGATCCAGTTTTAATGAGGACAATTCCGACATAAATTACCTTATTGTAATAACAATGATATCGAGAGGTGGCTGTTTGATTTCTACCATCTCTTCCATGTGTTTGAAGAAATTCGAGACATTCACCTTTTAATGTATTAACACAACCATCTAAATTGATATAAAGACGGGAACTGTTATAAATCGTTAATGTTGATTGCATTGGTATAAAACGATTTGTTGGATCTAAAATGTTTTGCCATTTACCAGTTAAATTCCAAAACTGTCTAAATGTCAACGTCGGTTGTGGAATACTACTAATATTGTAAATAGTACCGTTAATACAATCTGTTGCACTAAAATCAACTGTAAATTAATATTTTTTTGGTTTTTGCTTTTCTTTTTGGCGGAAATATTTACTTGATTTCATAATCATAGAATTGAACTTTATGACAAGATAAAATGAGAGCTTCATTTCTGTTTTGTCGCCAAAATTCTGTTGGTTCAATTTCAATACCTTCTTCATTACCATTAGCAGATGTTGTAGCGATACCACGTTCACAATAGGCTTGATGTACGTTATTATCCGATGTAATAAATATGTTTTTCGATATTGATGTAATATTCTCTTTACATATTCTATCACAACTGAAGGCTTTTTTAATTTTTGTACATTTCGAACCTTTACATTCGAAAAATCCATTCAATTTAACATTATCTTTATCACTATCAACAGTAAAACCATCTGCTTTATAATGACATTCATAAATTTTCGATATATTCGTACAATGCCCTAATGTACAATTAAATAAACCTTTCAATGAACTACATTCTGTACCGTTATTGCAATTATGTTTAATTAACTCATTTGTATTTGCTGGTGGACAATGTGATGTCAAAAATGTTGTGCAATTGTAGAATTTTATTTTAGTACCATTTTGACGGGCAGTAGCGTAAATTTGCGGACAAAAACCTGATGTTTTTGTTAAACACCATTCACCACATGATGCCCAACTGCAATTATTGATCATGCTTGTATTTATTGTTTGGCACATAACTGGTCGTTGTTCAAAACCAGAATGAAATGCTCTATACGATGGTATATAAATCGCTACTGTTAAATAAATAAGCGATACACAACTAAATACAACAATTAATTGACAAAAACATATACAACCACATATTTTTCTATCTTGTTGTGGAATAATGCGTGCTTTACATTTATTTCGGCGGGGCATTCTTTAATTTACTTTACTTTACTTTACTTTACTTTACCCTATTACTAATTGTTATTTTTGATTATTTATTTATTTATTTATCTTAATTATTATTATTATTATTATTATTATTCAAACACTAAAAAGGCACAACGTGTTTTCGTTTTGTGTTTATCTATATTTGTTCTGATTCTAATTAAAATATTAATAGCTAACTACATGACGAAAGTCGGGTGGAAAGCAAAAGAATTGCGTCAATAAACGTCAACAAGAGCGCAAGCGTCCATTGTAATAATTTTCTTTTATTACGAACAAATTGAAACAATTTCCTTAGTTGAGGATCGATTTTATCATGAAAATGGAAAAATGCATCTGTATTTAACATATAAACTGATATTTCTGATCTAAATTTTTGGAGGTAATTGGGAAGCAAAAAATGAATAACAATAACTGTTTTTCATTTTATACTGTACTTTATTATTACATATTTACATATGTATTTCATATAATTTATATCCTTATTTGTACTTGTAACAATATTTGAAATATTTAAATTTATTATAACTAGGAGCTATTTTTCTAATTGGAACCTAAAATTACAATAAACTGTTAGAAAATATTAATAATAAGGAATAATTTTTATAAAACGAGAATATTGTTGAAAAGACGGCATAATAGCTAGAATAGGTGTACCTAATGAATGAGAATTTATTTAATATAAAATTTTTCTAGTGTAGTGCTAATATGAATTTTCATCGTAATCTTCTTCTCTGTAAGCAAAATATCAATAATAATAACAATAAATAGATGTTAATTAAATGGAATCGTACTCAGCAGGAAAGTGATGTATATATTTGTTGCATGTTTTTCCGCAACCAGGACAATACCAATAACTTAAAACTCCAATAGATGCGGCAAATAATAAATTTGGTATTGCAATAGATAGCACCAAATATCTAAGTGTATCATCCCATGAATATCGTGCTATCACAATATCGGGATAAACACGACTATAATAACAAGGAAATGGTGTACCAGCCGTATTATACCCATATTGTCGTGCAAATTCGGTACAATTAACTGATGGTGGATATCCACATCCTTCAGCATTTATTAAAAATCTAGTATCAACAACATCCCATTCATCAATATTTATTGATGGTTTCCATTGTCTAAATGGTATTTTAGAATAATTAACGTAAATTTGATGGCATCGTGTCGCTTCACGTGTACAACCCTCACGACATGATGCCCATGAGCAATTCCTCAAACCTTCAGCATGTATATGTTGTGTACCAACACATGTTACTGGTTCTGGTTCATAATCAGCCATTAAACTAGATATTGCTGGATCAACAACGAAAGGTATGAGGAATAAAAATGCAAATACTGATATAAAAGCTGTTGTACCAAGACATAGCGATGTATAAAATTTAGCGGTTTCCGCAATTGATATTAAAGTTAATGGTTTTTTCTCAAGTATAGTAGTACTCATTATATTTTAGTTTCACTTAATTACGTGTTTGTTTGTTTATTTATTCATTTATTTAAAAAGAATCGTTGCGGTAATATTATTATATTAGTTATATAGATAGTGATTATGATTATGTTAAAGAGCGTTGAAAAAATAAATAAAATTCAAGTGCTGTTTTAACGCTTTCCCCTTCTAGTTTTAATCAGCAGCTTAGTGTTGTTAAATAAAACTCAGTCACGATCCAACAAGAGGGGAACGCCTGAAAAGAAAAGGATACATTATTATATAAATTTTTTTTTTCTTATAATTATTCTTATTATTAATTCTAATTGATTGATTAATTTATAAAATTAATTATAAAACAAATACAAACGTGATTGATCTCAGAGTGCCATAATATTGTTCCCTCCTCCACGATCAGTCATATTGTTGTTAGCCGATGTTGACTTTTCCACAACAGCAGTATCGTTTTCAGTGGATGATACACAACTCTGAAATCGCATTTTAGCATCATCTCCAACGACAACAGTACGTTGACATAATATTAATGTGAGACATGATACAATAAATAATACGGTTGGTAATAAGGATGCTATTAAAAATTGTTTTGTTGTTGTTGCTAAATCGAAACGTGCAACAACAATCTCGGTATTTTCGTTTGAATAAAAACAAGGGAAGCGCGCACGGGCATTATGATCTGTACCATCTTTACCATAAATTCGTAAAAATTCTTTACATTCATCTCTTAATGTGTTTACACAACCTTCTAAATTAATTAATAATTTGCTTTCATTTGATATTAGTAATTTTGGCTCAGGTGGTGCGATTATCCAATCATCATCCGATAAATCAAGATTAAATACACTTAAATAACTTAAATATGTAAAATTCGTTTTATCACTTAGTACATTATTTGCTAATAATGAACCGTTGACACAATCATATGCTGTGATGCCTTTAATTGTATCAATGACATTATAACATGAACTCATCATTATATTATTTTGTGTATCATTCCAAACTTCTTGGCCGGTTTCTAGATTGATTGCTTTTTGACATTGTGATAAATATACTTTATCACCACTCAATAATATCACATTACGATTTCTAGTTGCGATACCAACACATCTTCTATCACAATTATATGGTGTTCTTATTCTTTCACATGTACCACGATTACAATTATATAAACCATTTAAATCGATGCAAGTTATTTTACCACGTCGTCCAGAACATTTTAATGGTGGATCTGTATCTTTAAATATACATTCAAATGCATCTGTTATATTAATACACATTCCTGTAGTACAATTGAATGTTCCAGTTAAATTTTTACATTCATCAGCAATACAACGACTCTTTTTAGCATTCTCCTGGTCAATACCATAACATGTTTTATTTGAACTATTTGTACAATTTGTTAATAAAAGATTTGTACCATTATTACGTAAATTAACATAAATTTGCATACATGAACCTGACGTTTTACTAAGACACCATTCACCACATGAACCCCAATCGCAAGTTTCAACAACAACAGCACGGGTTGTTGTACACATAACTGGTACTTCTGATATACCTGATTTCATTGCCCTTGTTGATGGTACATATATAGCAACTGTTAAATAAACGATAGCAACACTACTAAGTACTAATGTCATTTGACATAAACATATTGTACCACATATACGTGTATCTTGTGGTGGTATAATTAAATCTTCCACTGGTACTGGCTTCTTTTTCGGCATTTTTAACTACGTACTATAGATATTAGTGGCACTGCATGTTCAATATAAGAATGAAAATTGGTGAATGCGCCAGGGATAAATGCGCGTCCTTTGATCAATAATCCACTGCGGCGTCTCTTTAATCAATATGGAAACGCACCACCTGCCTGCCTGTCTGCCTACTAGCCTGGCTCCCTATCTGCACAACTACTAACTCATACACGATATTTTCAACAATTTTATTTGTGTTTTAAGTGGTGTTTTTTTTTTAATTTCGTTTAAATGTTTCAGTGTTCTTTTTGATATTGAATAGACTATTCCTTTTTTTGATTAAAATAAATTTCAAGTTATTTACTTACCAATTAGTGATTTAAAAAAGAAGGACTAAATCGAGCCTAGTGACTGACTCCTCAGATGGAGAACGGCGTGATAGTGTTCTTTAAGTCATCTGACGGGGATCGGCGTCAAGATCGATACTATAAACATGGACTGCAGTGTTCTGAACACTATGTCCACTGTCAGCACTGTGTGCATGTGCTTTATTTAACCAGCTGTTTTGCATGAGAAGAAAATATAATACAACTCAGTGGTCATAAGTATATATTCAAGAAAAGAAAAAAAGGAAAAGAAAAAAATACAATAAACAAGAAAAATTCATTTATTAATAAAACATCAACAAATAATGTAGATAATTATATGTTAAACAAACAAGAATCAATATATATTGTTGGCGAGTAATGTGAAGGGACATTTAATGTAGGCGCCGAGCTGTAAGCCGGCTTCAGCCGCTGGCGCCTGAGTAAGGTTGCAGATGGTGGGCACCAGGAGTTTATATTGGTACCTTGGGCCGCGACCATGGCAGATGAAGACATCAAACAAACTTGGCAACAAAAATTGTTATTTTATACAACAGCCTTTTTCGTGTTGCTGGGCACGTTCAGTTTGTTCTCATTTCTATTTCTTGTGCCTTTTGTCATCGATCCCGCTTTTACGACAATTTTCATGGAATTCGATGAAGATCCAGCATTATGTGTGACAGTCCGTGTTGAGAGACGTTTAGGTGTCTCGAACTGTAGTTGGACATCATGTCGTGAGGGCTGTACTAAAGATATATACGACTGCACACAAATACTTGTGAATTACAAATTAGTTCCAGATTTAAATATGACTAGTCCTGATATAAGGACACCACGTGAGGAACGAAGTATACCAGATATGGGAATTGGTTATGAAAATAATTATGATATGTTAGATGAATCAGAAGAACCAGATGAACCAACAACAGGCTTAATGGGTAATAATTCTGAATGGTATTATAAAGAGGCTAGATTATTACCTAATGTCAAAGGTTGTGGTTATCCACCAATGCTCAATTGCTCGATATTTCTTAAGGCTTATAAAGAAATTGGTACAAATTATTCGTGTTATTATAGTCGTGTTGATCCGAGCATGGTGATTAGTCATTTAGACATGTGGCAAGTTTATATGAATTTGGTATATGCGATGGCAATTCCAATTCCCTCCTTTATATTGTCTGTAATATATTTGGCATTTGCTTATTTTAAAATATATAATGATGATGAAGAAACGGCTCCATTAGAAAAAAATGCTGAAGCTATGGATATTGAAGGTGAAAGTGGACCAGAAGCAATTCCCGTTCAACCAGCTAGTGGTGGTATAACACCAGCTAGTGAAGCATTCCGTGAAGATTTAGCTAGTTTTGGACATCATTTAAAAGTGGCAATGGTCGATGAGATGAGTCGTGATAGTTTTACTGATACTGGTGTAGTTTATTCAGTATCGATAGGAGGGTGAGTTAAAAATTTCATATAAATTTCAATATAAATCAGATAATTGATTTGTTGTTTTTTTTTTAAATAGAAATCTAGGAAAAACAATGACTACAAGTATTTCGACCACAGGAGGTCCTATTGCTGATATTTAATTTCCGTCACATCTCTTGATAATACATATTTCTCAGGCTTGGTGTGTTTCATCTTAATTTTGATATAAAGCTTAGAATTAATAATGAAATTAAATAGTTTAAATGGATACAGTTCAATTTATTTTTGTGATCACCATTCAAGTACGACATCTTTTATTCTTTTTCAATATATTTAAATTTATTAAACTAATATTATTGTGGAATTTTAAGATTTTTAGGTTGCTGCAAGTGAGTATGAAATGCTGATAATCTGATAAAATAAACAGCTTTAAAACAGTAATAATAATAAAATTATCGAAAAGGATGATTCTGATGCTTCATCAATTGTTCCATGTTTTAAATAAATTCTATGTGCAATAATTGCATTGTTTTCTAACCACATACATATGTACAGTAATGTCTTAATAGTTCATTACAAATAATATTAATTATTATTCCCTAATAAAGTATTATCAAATTTGTTTCTCTATTATCCATCTTATTCGTACGTGAACTTAGAGTGTAATTTCGAACTATTGAGACACTATTGTACTTTTAATAATATTAATAACAGTTATTATCATCATCATCATCATTATCATATTAATTAAGTAACAGGTTCTTTAATACCTATTAGGATACAATACAATAATAATAATAATTATATTATTATTATTATTATTGTTATTAATAAAAAAGAGATTGCTCTATATTACTGAAAATTTCTCGCAACACCAACTGAATTGCACATTATCCACTATATTGATATTATAAATCGGCGTGTGTTGAATTTTTAGCATTTTTTCGATGTTGATCAATTTCAATAGATTTTAAATATTTCAGATAACATTGTTATCAATTTTATTTGAAAATCAAGCAATACACTATAGGTAAATACTATATAAATAGTTAATAACTTAACAGAATTACATTTTATGTTGTAAATTTTATTATTTATTAATATAGGTACAGGCGATTCGGTGCTATATATCTGTAAGCTTTGCTGGCTCCTTTTTTGTTCCTCCTTATATTTTTTTAGCCATTGTCACAAGTCCTTTTGTGCAACTTCAGCTCACATCTATATAATCTTAAACACGTCCATCCATAAGCCGCATTTTGAAAATAACAAATATGATTACATTTATTTTAAAATCTCTTTATAAACAGAAGAAATTTATCTTAAAAAAGAGGAAGAAAATTGTTAAAGCAATTGTCTACATTGTTAAAATTTATAATAAATACAACTATAATTAAAATAAATTTTATCAATTTTAGCTAATAATCATATGCAGTGGATAAATAAATATATTGAACGCTGTTCAATATTTTGCCTTCTTATTCTTATAAAATATGCATTTATAATATTTTTAATAAATAAAAAAAAGAGAGATACAAATGTAAAATGTTCCCAATGCATGTGTTACAACTATAAAAAATTAGTACAAATAATAAATAATTATATTATATTTATTGAAATGATTTTATTTAAAACATACAAAAATAACAACACGAAAATATATAGAGTTCAATTTAATTTGTTAGAGAGGGACCAACACGGTGTATTGTAAATTTGCATGAAATAAATGCATATTGAAAGTAACGAAATGTATTGGTAATAAAAATATTTTACTTTTGGCACACAAACACACACACACACACATGCATTTGTCAACATAAATAGTATGTAATATATTAATTGTTTTCAGTCATTCATCAAGGATCAATAGCTTAAACAATAATAATTCACGGCTGATATTTTTATTTTCCTTTGTTGTTATTGATTACCACTTAATTTGAACTTATTTGTGATACTTACACTGCTCATTTAGAAATAAAAATAGACTTCAATTATATATTATGTAAAGTTAACTAATGTTTTTTATTCCTTTTTTTTTGTTTAACTTAAACATAACTGTTTGGATACGGATTAAATATAGGTACATATATAAAGGGAAGTTCGATACTATCGCATGTGATCGAACTGTTCAAAAAAAGTACAAATGACAAAGTCAATATCAAATTATTAAATTAGAATAAACATTTTGATGAAACCAATTAATAAACAGTTACATAAGTATTTAAAGCTTTACTTATTGAACGCTTGCAGCTGACATAGAACATTAGCGTCCTTACATGAGCTGAGCTTGATCAAACAGGATAAAGACCTGTAGGAGTTATACTAGTTTTAGAAATTTTGTGAATATTGACTTCTACAAATCAAATCACTTCGCGGTAGGACCCAACAAAAGAGTTTGTTTATTGTTTACAACACCAGCAACAATAGACAACTTTAATTAGTAATCTTGAATAGATGCACAGAAAACGGATCCCGTTTCTAAAAGCAGCTAGTTTTTAGAAAAGAGAGACCCAGGTAAGATTGTAAATTAAATTTGTCTATTGTTGGTGCTGTAGTAGACAAACTCTTTTGTTATTTCCTACCGCCAAAAAATTGGCCTTATAAGTTAATATTGACAATAATTCTACCGACACTATAACATTCCAGTTTTTGGATAACATTGTTCAATAAAATCTATGCTAATGTTAAAGTCCAAAACAAGTTACTTCTGCAAACTTGACAAAACCTAACAAAATATTCCTATATGAAAACAGAAATAACTTATTTTTCTGTAGATAATCTGATGATATTGAATTATTTTTCTAATAAAAACTAAAATCATAATTTGAAACTCTTATGGTAGAAATTATTGGTTCCAGATTGATTGAATAAATTGTTGCTTATTTTGTACGGTTTCTATTAATTACCAAATTGTGATTGTCAACAAAGAAAAAAATCTTACAGAAACATAATAATAGAGCAACCACATCTTCAAAGAAGTTTCTTTGGTTGCCACAATATTGATTCTTCAACAGGTCAGCGACATCAAGAAAGATGATTGTCTTCGATGGAATAGTACCGTTAGTTATATGTTATATGAACAAGTATCTATTTTATATGTATATTGAAGTAATTTTTGAAAATAAATCATATTTATTTATTTATTTATAACTAATGTATATATATTAATAAAAAAATAGGTACTTGTTCAAGTGACATTGGTGGGAGGTATGCAAATATTCGTAAAAAATGTATTAAGTAACTAACTCCCTCTCCTTCTCCCGATAAGTAAGACAAACGCGGTATTAAAGTAAGCGGCTAGTCGAGCTGACGCCATTAGCGTCTATAAATTGGTTGGTTTACCTGTGTATTTATATATTTACGGTTGATCACTGCACTGTTAATCACTAAACATAATCATTAACAAAACAAGCAAACAATGGGCATGCAACAGAAATAGGCTATACACCTATAAAGATGAGAAATGGCGTACCAGTCGAGGTGGCAGGAGGAATGTTTTGGTCGTTGCGAAGATTGCACGAATTGTACACAGAAGAAGACTGAGGATGGTTCCTACAAGAGGTAGGTGAAGCGCCGACACTCGAGAATGAATTTAACCCTTCTAGTTGAGGAGGTGATTTCTCGGATGTGGGAGCTTCAACTGATCAATGATTTAACACAGATATGTGACAATGGGTTCGGTGCGTTACGGGATGCGAGTAGGAGCTGTATCACCACCACCACCAGGAGCCGGTCCCCGATACCGTTCCCAATGTTGTTGGCCATCAGCTGCCATCCACGGTTCTGCCAGCCCCGTCTCCCGGATCCCGCTCATCACCACGACGCCTATTAATAACTTCGATATAATTAGTTGCGCAAATAGAATGAGGATGACCGACGACTCTACGTCAGAACTGCCTCAACAAGCAACAGTGCGCGATCATGTACTTTACTCAACAAAGTGCTTAAAAAATCAGTTGAAATATTGTGCTTTGGTGAAACCGCAAATTTATGCACGACTTTGTGAATACACTGACAATTGCGAAGAAGATATTTCCAACAATCTGGATCGGCTTCCCAGATTCCGCTTCGGCGGAAATCGGGCCAGTAATAAAGCAAATAATGATCATAGACTACGCGATTTTGCCGACAGATTAAAACGTGGACCAATACCACCACCACCACGAATTCGAAATTCAACACGTACTGCTCCTTCTACACCTCAAGAAGATCATTTAAGGACTACTCCATTCAGAAGTGCATCTTTCTCTCAAGTGGATTATTGTCGGGATGATAAAAAGTACGTCAAAAGAAAACAATCTGATGACAAAGAACAAGAAAAAGATACACTGCAATATACAGTTGCTACATTGCCTCGTTCGAAAAATATTTCACGATCTGCATACTCCCAAAATTATGGCAACGAGTTAATGAATATCGATCTGTTTTGTAATGAACTGAAGTCTAAAACATCTGAAGAAGAAAATAAATCGGAGCAACAGCAACAAGAACAACAAGATCTAATGGATCTTGTTGACAAAGATTCAGATAATACACATCAAAATCAAAGTCAACCACTTGCCAGGGATCATATTAAATCAATAGATGATAATATGCAAGAGAAAAAAAGGGATAAATCTAGAAGAAGAAAAGGTATATACATATCCCAATGGCCTAATGAATATCAGAGTGATAATGTAATTCCTCAGTTAGTTCAAGATAGTGATTTTGGTAATTGTTCTGATCAAGATTCTAAACTATTTCAAGAATCTATAGCTGAAATAACAAAATTACAAATCACTGATGATAGATCAAAAGATTTTCCAATATGGAGTAGTCCTCAAGAGGAACCACTAAGTCCTGAAGAGAGCAACAATCCACCAGATTGGTTAGAGACATTAAAAACTGACGATACATCACCATGTACGCAATTAAAAATAAATTTATTACGTTCCGATTCATTATCGGAAGGTGAGCCAGAAATAAGTGAACGAAAATCTGATCAACAATTAACCCCATCGGATGTGTCAGATTGTGAGAGCCGTGTTAGTTTTAATAATGATAATGTGACACCACGACGATATTCAAAACGTCCATTACGTGGACCTTATGGGCAAATGTTGGAAGCTGAAATGAAAAAACCTGATAGGAAATTGAACAGTGACCTACAATTTTTAGAGGACTTATCAAAATATGATAAGAAACATATTAGATGTCGGAGTTCTTGTAATAGTAATTCATTTGATTCAAATTGTAATCATCCAAATATGTCGATAAAACAACAAATCCAATCATTAACAAAACGTAAAGTTAGTGCTGATAGTTTAGTGGTAGATAATGAACAAAAATTAGTTGTTAATCATCAACGAACAACATCTAGTCCATCAAAATTAGAAGGTCTTTCTAATGTTCAAGTGTCTAGTGAACTTTTAGAACAATTATTAAGAGGCAGTTCTGAACAGCTTGCAACTTCTGATATTAATTTACAACAAAAAAATGTAAGTACCTATTTATTTTATTATTCTTTTACGATTTAAACAACAGTCAATGGATATAATAATTTCCTGCGGTTGCACGTACACGTGAGCTAACTTTCACCACCTAAAAAACTTGACTGCAGTCTCTTTTGTAGACAATTTCAGTTTATTTCAACATAATATATAAATGCACTTCACTAACAAATATTGTTATTGAAGGGAAACATGTAAATACATAGAAAATTTGACTTTTACAAATTCAAAATTAGCTCTTCCTATCGCTTTTACTATAAATAAATTCTGTCTTTTCTATTTGTGTTTAACGCAACAGTCCTCATATAAAGGACACAAACTTGACTAAATTTCATTAAAGTTAAATTATTTGAAAATTATCCTTGTACTATGTATTCTGTAATACTCTTTAGGAAATTGTATATAATTCAGTTATTGTCATATTACTAAAGGTGTACTTGTATGCATGTATAAATGCAGTTAGGTTGCCGTATCGTTTCCATTAGAGTTGATATAAAATAGCGGATGTTTTATTAAGTAAATATAATGCATTTACTGATTTAAAATTAGAAAATTTTAAATAAAAAGGAAACGAAAAAATAACAAAAATTAGATAGGCAACCAACAGCGTCAAGTATCTATAAATAGTTTTAGTATCGAGGATTTTCCGAAATTTTCGTAAATAGTTTAAAGGTTTTCCTTACTAATTATTGCTCATATTCAATTCAACTATTTCAGCGATAATTTATTTTCAATTTGTGTAGCAAATATGCTCCAAATAAAGAAATTATCAATTTTAATAGTTTATAGATGAATACCTACCTATATGTATAATATAGGTAGTATGTATTTGAAAAGTTCGAACACACTTCTAAATTATAAGAAAAAAACTCCTAAGGGTATATTTAAGAGACAGCGGTGGATTATGTTTCTTTTAGGTCTGAAATTAAAAACAGAGGGCCCTATCTGAAAAAATACAAATATGTATAGGGATACACACACTACCATTAACGGAATCTGGAGCCGCAGCTCAACTTGCACCATTTACGATCCGCCTCAGTCCTCAGTGCAGACAACTTTAAGCTTTTGCTCTGAGGTGCAGCTTGTCCCAATAAAATATACATCCTTCTTTCAGTTACAGAATAAAAGGAGATAAAACCCACTTTTCCAACTTGATTCATATTAAAGCGGCAGATTTCGCTGAAATACCCCATATAGCATATAAAGGTTTCCATAATTGCTTAAAATAGTTGATGTTTTTTTCAAACGACATAGCGTTTCAAACAGATAATTTCAATCGACTTTTCGAAAATGTAATGGTGATTTTCAGTAATATGTATATCCGAAACAAAATAGTCCTGATTAATTGATCGGTTGATTGTATATTATAGTATGTAGAGTGTCAATTATTCAAGTGGTTGTTGAAATCCAGTTTGCGTTCGGAATTGCTTAGCAACGTCGATGCCTAACTGTTGCGTCGGGACGTCTCGCGTCGGCGCATATAAAAATATTTTATTATATATACAATATTTAAGATAAGGTGTGGCACAGAAATGTGAAATTAGTCGTTATGAGTGGTTCAACTCCACAACGTGAGTTGCGTTTGCGTTTAGAGGGTTGTTCAACAGGTGAAGAAAGTGAAGATGAACCAAATTTAACATTAAACCGAAATATTACACGTCGTCTATCGGTAAACAATAATTATTTGTAAATAGCACCAGAATAGATGGTGTTTTGGCTACGTGAACTGGTCATTTTTTGTTTACTATTGTCTTGTTTATTGCAGGATACTAGAACACACGTGGTTGTCGAACTTTACGAAAATGAAAAGATTTACGTTGAGTCTCTTGAAATTTTAGTAAAAGTAAGTCTTTTCAGTTTAAATTAATAGGTAATTATTATTTAAATAATCATAATACAATATGATATTTTCAGAAATATCTTGAACCACTCAAAAATCCTGAAAACGCTCATCTTCTAGATGCTGGACTTGTTGACGAAATTTTCAATCAAGTAATATTATTAATTAGTATTATTGTTATTTTTTATTAATTGTATGCCAAAAAGTCTTTTTTTGTCGTCTTCCTAATTTTTTCCACAGATACCTGCTCTACTGAATAATCATCAAAGTCTTCTCGACGAACTGAAAAAGCGACT
>JAZBHA010001027.1:0-33146 GCA_037464855.1 Iselma pallidipennis | reverse complement strand
ATTGACATTTTTTACAGCTTTTAAAACACTTTTTCCATGATATTGAGATGAATCATTGTCACGAAGTTCTAAAGCTTCATGAACACCTAAAACAAAATATACAAAAATTGCATTTTTGTGCAAAACTAATGTTATCAAGGACAACACTACAAGTGTAGTAAAATTACCTGTACTTGCTCCAGAAGGTACAGCAGCTCGGAACAGTCCCAGATCAGTGATTAAATCAACTTCCACCGTAGGATTTCCACGGGAATCGAAGATTTGACGGGCAAAAACACTTTTAATTGGCATCTTCTCGAATTGTTTAACACACTTGGCTAAGGTCCGTAAATGTTGCAACTGTAATAATAAATTGACTTGATAAATAATGGGTTGATTAAAATTGTGCAATAATGATAATAGAGTTAATTTTTACGAGAAATTAATTGAGGAATTCTCAATTATTGGTTGTTATATCAACAATAATTATGTAAATTGTACAATTTTTCTATATTTAAATGAATTAAAAATAGGTATTTCAAAAGGGCCGACCTTCATGATTGCTATAGGACTCTTTTATTTAAAATTATATAAGATTTTCCCAAATAAATGACACCAAATATTAGACAAATAATTGACAATTAATTAAATTTGAGAAATTATTGAAAACTTACATGAATTATTTAGTTTTTCCTGACCGGAGGATTTTCTTATAAGACAACCGGCACGTAGACGACAGCGTAATGTCAAAATGTACAAAAAAAGTGACCTTTTCGTCAGCTAACAATGTCAAATAAAGGTCACAAAAGAAGAATTGTTAAAGTAGAAAACTGTAATTGTATCAAGTTAGTTCGGTATATTGTTCAAAGAGGTCACTACCAGATCAAGGCCGGTGTTTTATATATCGGGTGTCCGTTTGAATTGGTTTGAATATGTAACCCTCGTGTTTTATTCAGTTTATTCAGGGCGGGACTGGATAGGGAGAATATGAGAAGATTTCCCTCAGGGGAAAACAGCGTTTGAGAGTCACCGATAATCCTTTAAGGTATTCCTTTTTTGATAATCAACTGAAGAGATGTCTTCTTTTCTTATAAATTCTCCCGGGACCAACGTAAGCCAGTCCAGCACTGAGTTTATGTTTTCCACTAAAAGGGTTCTCAGGAATTGATGAACAACCCTTGCGAAAATGTTTACCTATTTATTTTATTGAAATATAGGTTGTGGATATAACATACAATAATTACAATAGGACTCCTTTAAACCGTCACATAAGTATAACGAATTAATGAAATAGACGGATTAACGAATGTTTCAAAATAAACCAACCATTCAATATTATAATTGTTAGAATAACGAAATATCAAATTTTTGGAAAAGACTACTTTTTAACGCTAAATTCACAACAGAACGGGATGACCGAATGCGCATAAGACTAAATAGCCATATTTGAGAAATTTGACGCCTTTATCTTTTAGGATTTAGTGTATTTATAACGGATTAGCGGAAATGATAGATTAAAGGGTGTATTTCATAATTATTTCTAATGATTTTATTAATATTCAATATATGTATATTATAATTTATGCAATTTAACGATCTAATGGTTCCTAACAGGAAAATCAAAATATTTTTTACGAAATTACGTCAATAGATTCCCAAGAACAAGCATATAAATTTAAGTATAACTGGATGATATGATAACAGAACGCGATACAAAAAAAAAAAAAAACTGGTAGCTACGCAAGCAAACTACAATTTTTTTTTGTATATTTAGTCAATTCTAGTACTTTCCCTCTACTCTATTCATCATCTTGCTCCTTGTTTTAAGCAGTAATCCGCATCGATTAATTAATAAGAAACATATTTGCAACTAATGAACTATAAATAATACAGTTTTGTCTATAGAGTAACGAATTATTAAAAGTTTATGTTTCACAACAATTATGTCCAGTCTTATTATAAAGCACAGGATCAGTTTTACGGGGTGCAAAAGAACAGGGGTCACACCTAGAAGGGTCCCGTATTTAGGTATATTTTGGTCTTCCATTAACCATCTAGTTATGGCTAAGGTAGCGACTTTATGGGACAATTATCCTGAATCCGGAATAAGTGTACCATTCCTTTATATTCTAGAAATGGATTTGTTTGCACTGGGTCCCGCAAAACTTTATAATCCTTAAAAAAACATCTAGAATTATATCATTAACAGTATATTGAAGAAGTAGAAAAAAATTGACTTTTATCGTTGTGTCTCTAAAGCGGCATCCACACGTTACAACTTCTTGACGCAGATTTAGTCCGAATTTTGTACGAAAAACCTTCAGGATAGATGTGGAGATACCAAAAAAGTACGTCTTAGCAAAAATTTGAATTTTCACTGGCGTCCAATATTACAAAAGTCTGTAATGGTGGGTTTTTGTATTATAACGTCGTACCGCCACTATCACAGACTCACAAATCAAATCGCAGCGTTCACTGAAAACTATCGATCACCGAAAAGGTTTTTCTCACGAAACTCGCACTATACTTGAGTAAACTGGGTTTTTTGGGCGCCAGCGGGTTGGAGTGATTACCAGCTGCTACACAGAAAACCTAGTTGGCTAAAGTATCGCCATCAGGAATCTGGAGCGTGTGGATACCGCTTTAGATTATAAAAATACAAATATTTCCACTTTTTCCGAAAATCGTCGGTATTAACCAAGATTCGTGATTTCTTCATTTAGATTCCCTCCTGTTTCTTAAGTGGACTAAAATCGCCGCCTTTCTCTTTTGCTTTTAACATTATACTAAAAATTATAAATACTTTTACAACCCTTTGGTTGTTTTTTTTTTCTCGTTTGCAATATAATCATCATTTCAGATAAAATGCCGGAAGGTCATATTTATACAACTCAGTAAGTATATAATTCTTTATATATTCTCTAGACAGGTAATTCATGTTGGAAGTTGCTCGTTAATAACTATCAACAGAACAGAAATTCCATATTAAAATTGTGCTTTATACGAAAATAATAGCAGATAAATTATAGAACATCAGAGATTACATTGCAAAATTGTTAGGTTGATGATGATGATGATGATGGAAATAAAGTATAGTAGATAGAACATACATATTTCAAATTTTGTAATAATTTTATTTTTTCCCTCCAAAAAAAAAAAACCAAGAGAACTAGAAAAAAATCAGAAAATTTTATCAACTTCTAAGAATTATTGGAAAGATAATGATAAATTGATAATAATAATAAGCGAGGAAAGAAAGATGAGGAAAGAGTTGTGAAATTGTAGGATAGTTACCAATATTGTAGAAAAACTGCGTCATCTTTCATTTTATGATTTATTCAGTAATAAATTATTACTTAATGATAACAGCAAGTATAGTTTTATAGAAGATATTCCATTCTACGAGTATATCCACTATCGGCTAATTTATTGGAATCTTTTAACTAGAACAACATTAAAATTTTAAAAAATATAATATATGAAGAGAAAAGGAAAGAGTACACATCATATGCACAATACACAAAAGCAATTAATCATTAATTTTACATCAATCATTATCTTGTTCAATTACTATCATGCAGCAATATTAGAAACATAACATTTTTATCGTATTACTATAGATCGATTAATTTAATTGGAAGAAAGTCAACCAATCACTAACTAACAAATATGTAATTTGTTCCCTTTGATAATTACTTACAAAAAAAAAAAATTATTAGTCGTTATCTATATTTTGATTAATATGCATTTACCATGATTATCAATAAAAGTTGCCATTAAAATACGAAAGTAGCTCATATTGTTTTATGGCCGTTTCAATTACATTATTTCCTTTTTGAAATTATAAAACTTGACTTGTTTTATGTGAGAGAGAGAGAGATTTTTTTTGAACTTTTATTGTAATTAAACAAATCAATAAATATTTTTCAATCATAAAACTGTTAATGAATTTGCCTGGCTGGACCACACACTGAAATCCACCAAAAAAGCTATAAAACGCGAAACGAGAGCTTTTCAAATACCTATACCGTAGTTGAGCAGTCAAGATAAACTTTAGGTTGCCACAAAAAAAGCCTTCTTAGTTGGTCCTCGTAAGGTTGAGATTTCAAGCAAACAAAGAGAAAGAATTCTGTATTTTCGCCTTCTCTCTGTGTAGTTTTCAGGGGCCTAGCTATATTTTCTTAAAAATGAGACTTTTTTGTGACAATTAGATACGATCGTAGCAACACTGCTAATTAGAAAATAAACTAATTTTCCAAGCTTCTCTGTATCCAGTACGGTAAAGTTGTCTATAAGTTTGAGGATACATGTCTGTTTGGTGCCAAGATCTACGAGAAAATGCAGATTGTCGCTTTTGATTCTATACGACGCAAATCTAACTTTTGTGGTTTTTTAATCCGGCCGTTGCACATCTTGTAACATCCGTAACATTCACCTCATTTGTTCCAGTCAAATAGTTTGCCAAAAAACAAACTGAACTCCAATACTCCGGAACGGATTAGTGTTTACAAGAATGTCAGTGTTAAAAAGTGGAATATTTCGATGTTTACAACAATTTTTTTGGGGCCAAAAATCTATTAGGTATATGTGTTGTTCGATTTGCAGTTTCGGCAAGTCCGGAACAGCATCAAAGCTACCAAAAGAAATGAATCACGTACAAAATAAAGCCTTTTTTGTATCTTTTTGTAATAATCAAGTACAATAAAAGGGATGTATTAGTGATAGGGCTGCATCTTATTCGTAATAAAGTCGAAAGGTTGTTCTGATATGTGGCGTGATTGTTCAAATAATTGATAAATTTTTGAGAAAATTGTGCAATACTCTGCAACTTTCTCGTCAAATTTGAAGTAAATTTACTGGATAATAAAAGCAAATTTTACAATCTGCCATAAGAACTGACAATAAGAAAAAATTAATTAATAACTTTGAACTGGAAATGATCTGGAACTGAATTATCAAACAAAAAAAATGTGTAATAAAATTGATAATTTATTTAACGACTTTTATGGAGTAGAGGTACACCAAGAAGTAATAATAATAAATTTCTCTTCAAGTATTTTTTACAATTACTACCACTATTAAAACGAAAAAAACTACTTATTGGTACTGTATCTGGTAATATAAGTGTCTTCAATATTGATCGAATCTAGTGTCGATCGATTGAAATCAATTACGTATGATTAGAGTTTGCCGGGCACCAAGCAGTCTACCCAGTTCGATTTTATAATCATACATGTTACCACGTGGTAGATGGTGATGTAACCATTTATACCATCAACTCGAAAATAATTCTGATTGAACGCATACATAATTGATTCCCATGATCTGTGTTTCATTAGAATCGCGTTCCAAACTAATCAGGAATCATTTAAAATGATCTTATTCAAACTATGGAATGTTTTCTATATAATAAATTAATATTAATCGATGAATAATTAATTGGTATGCACACGTGCCAAATGTGCATCTGTTCCTTTACCAAATATATTCATTAATCAAACAGATTTATAGAACTTCTCTTCAGTCTTCATTAAAAAATCAATATTAGAAAATATCACGTACTATAATAATGTATGATAATGACAATAATGTGTTTTTTTTTCTTCTGTTATTATTATTTCTTGTTTTGATGGTAAGTGAATGGAAGATGACCTTTTAACACGACATAGTCGTGTTGACACACCACTGTATCAAAACAAGAACGTATCAGCTTCATTCATAATTTAACACTTCTATAGAAAATCAGTCGATTTTATTGATGTTTTTCACTCACAAATTTTGGATTCCTCTTTTAGTGAATTTTTTTCTGCCAGTCTGAATAGCTTCGATTAGAACTAATCCAAGGATGTGGTTTTGAAGTTTTTTTCTTAAACTAAGCTATAAACAAATTTTTTACTTTTCGATATTGTTGTACGAAGTCAAAAACTTGACAGGAATCTATCAGGCTGGCGGATTTCTTAGAGTCCTTCAAGAGGCAGAAAAGCTAGCAGGATAATTGCAGAAATTTCAGACTGATTTATGGAAACAGGCAATCACAACAGATTAATTTATGTATTTTTTAATATTTCTTACAAATATTGATAATATTCTGTTTACATGTTGATCTTTATATTTTTACACGTATTTGTCTTTGTACGTTTTATATAATGTCGTTTCTATCAGATATTTGTACAATTCTGACGTTAATTGATAAATCTTTGTCAAAAATTATCAATTAATAGATATTTATTGTTATTATTTGTATTTTTCTAGGAAAATTTACAAATAAAGGATCTGTTGTAGTTTTCATGTTGTATCATTTTAAAAATTGCACTACTTTCCTAACGGTGGATCCAGGTACCTGCTTATCAAATTGAGGGGCCCTTTCCAGGCACTGGAGACTGCATACTGCATACTTTTTTTAGGAATTTTCTCAAAAGAAAAACAATTGTCTTCACCGTAAACAGTTTTTATGCGCTGTCTTTGCATCAAAAGTTTCAGTTTTCCAATTTTCCAGTAACAGGATATTTCTTCATCCTTATACGATCTTTTTTTCTCATAATTTAGATGTTTTTTTTTCAGTGTTATTTTTTTACCTCATACTCCCATGGATTGACAAAATATTGTATCACATCACATGTTTACGCCAACGCGACCCACGTGGATTTATCGAAATTTACAATAATTGATCAATATTTTTCTTGTTTATTTTCGAAACCAGGAACTGACGGCAACGAACTATTTATTAGCAAAATATTATTGCCAATTAATATGATAATTAAGAAAAAAATAAAACAATTACCGTTTTTTTTTTATATTTTTAACAAACAAAAACTAATAGATTCAAGTGAAAATTTTCTATTTTTACGAATTCAAGGGAAATTTATTAGAAGTAGGTATTAAATAGAAAGGGCGTTCTTTGAAAAACTGCGATTAGAAAGATTATTATTGGGGGCCAACGATGGGTTTTTGGTGACACTCGACCTCTGTACTGATTGAAATATAAACAGGAAAAAAGGTCAAATTATTTATCATTTAACTATAGCCCACAATAAACTATATACTATATGTATGTATAATAATACTATCCAGTTCATGCAAAACTGACCAAGTTCAAGAGATTCAAGATTGACCGATACGTTCTCTCTGGTTATTAATTTTGGAGAATTTTTATCATTCGTCTAACCGGATTAGGAGTTGTTTGGAATTTTTATGTTTTTGTTTTTCGTTTTTTTTTTATCCTGTGTTATCATTTAATGTATAGTTTTTTGGTCGCTTTTCAAAGTTTATTGGAACGCAATTTATTTTGTTCCTAGTTAGGTCAGGTTTATTTGGATTTTAACCAATGGGTTTTTCCTTTATTTTGCGTATTGACAGAAATCATCCATAACATTATCTAGAAATGTGCTAAAAATCAGAACACCACTTTACTAGATTATTTGCAATTATTATCAACTGCATGCATGCAACTGCAAAATTACCTACATGCTTTTTACTGCAACAATGTTGCTGACTTAAATGCCAACGAATGTAAGGTTTATTGATATTTAAAATTCTCTCTCTGTGTTGTTGAATGAAAGGTGTTTGTTTAACATTATTTTAACACAAAAAGAGATTCAAGACAATTGGTTACGGTCCTGTACAAAAAAAAGGGAGCCGGTTAGAAGAACTCTTCTCAGAAGACCTGACTGGAACACGTGCATAACACCTCTCTTTATATGTAGAGTCTTGTTTTTCTGTTTTTCGAAAGAAAGAAGTAAAGACAAAGGATTGATGGAAAAAAACCACAAATCATACAATTTCGGTTAGCTATACACACACACGTGCAATTAATATTAGATGATTAATTTTGCTAATTTATTAACATATTGTAGGAAAAGAACGGATTACAATCAACCTTGAAGAGTGTTTCATAAGAGGCACAGGTGTACATGGAGGCACGAAAAAAATTATAGAAAAAGAATATGTGTAATTTTTTTAATTAATTACATTTCTAGAGATAAATTACATTGAATTGATAGAATAACGACATTTTTTCGGTCGGTGGAATAGAATGAACAGAACCATTTTTGGCAAAAAATTTAAATAAAATGAACAAAAACAATAAACTTTGGATCAGTGGAGAAGTATCCCTTAATCGAGACTGGTTTTAGAATCCATAAAATTATAATAAAATAAAATTTATGATTGTTGGATGAGTTTTACGACTCTATCGGAATACCGTACATGAATGATTAAGTTTCATGGGGCGGGCTCTTTTAATGATAAAAGCAAATAGGTGCATCTTTCTATTAAAGAGTTTCAAACAAATAGAGAAAAAATTCCATAAAACGTTTTTGGAACTGAACCAACTGATGTTTGAAAGGAATATTTTTGGGAAATTTCCAAGACTTGTAAAAATAAAATAATAAAAACAATGCATTTTTCATCGATAAGTCTTCGGTCGTACATCTAGACACGAATAAATTATGATTATTTGAAGACCAACAAAAAAAAAACTGTAAATTAACCTTTACCTGGTGCATCAAATTGACCATACTGAAGAAATACTCTCGACTGATTGCATCACAAAATTCAGTTTTATTCTTTTTTGAAATCCAGTCAAACGACCAAGGACCTGGAGTCGGAGTGCCCGGAATCGGCGGCACCTCCTGGTGGACTAAATGCGCGCGCGCACTTCTTCATCCGTTTCGCCTTATATAAAGCCAAGCAGAAGTTCTTCGCATCCATGATTCAATCAAGTCTTGGTGATCAAACGTATAGATAAATCGAACAGTTCCAAATAATTTCGGTTTTTTATCAAAATTTTTCACGAAAGTGTTCAAATATAAATAATGGCCACTTTAAGACATTTCATACTGGCTGGTCTGTTAATATTCCTGTGTATTGAGGTGTTATCAGCTGCCACAACTGTATCAAAGGTAAATTTTCTTTTAAATTCTTGTATTTAGAAAAAAAATGGAATTTTTTGAATTGCATCGAGAATTTGGCGGCAAAAAAACTACCGGTGTTGTAGTGTAGTAATAGTGACCTTGCACCAAAAAGGTGGGGTGCTCTACTCTCTCTCTCTTTCTCCCATTGATGATAATGCTGCTTTGAATGAATCGTGTCTTCCATTCAACAAATGCACACGGCAATATTTTCATTGATAAGCTTTCTTTTTACACAAAATTTTAAAAATTCGAAATATGAATTAAAAAGTGATCGAAAAGAGACTTCGACCGTTCTATTAGTTTTATCAAAATGAACATTGTCCATTAATTGCCACCATGATATTACGTAAAAACAACAATTTATCATAACAAAAATAAATGATATTCAGGATGACCAGGAAAAAACCATTTCATCATTTCGTGATTTTCTTCTAAATGATGTTGAATTCTGAAGAAAAAAAACACGAAAAAACCTACTCTACACTCTAATTACTATCTTGTTCGAAAATAAAATGTATTTAATGAGAATAGTTGGATTTTCTTCGAAACCATACAAAGTTGTACAAATTATATGTTTCAACACATCATCGAGATTCAGTTGCATAATGCAATGATGATTATCATCAAGACAGGTGAAAACTCTGTAGCTAAGTCATTAGGGGAATGGTTTTTTTTTTCTTGAAAAATTAATCTCTTATGAGCAAATCTCGGTTTCCTCTCAATTATCACAACACAAACCAACACCCAGTTCTTGTTGTTCTTCTCAGGGTATGGGAATGTCGAAAGTGCGTTTGAAATAAACAACAATCATCACACTTCTAAACAAGTAGGTGGGTTGAAAAATTTGGAACAATATTGTTTGTTTTGTTGTTATTATTATATAGGCATTATAACATCTAGAAATTATCCGAGTCAATTTATTAAACAATAAATCCATTAATATATTTTGAATGTCTTCCTTGTTGTTGTTCCTTTACAAAGACAGGACATCCTCTCTTATAAATCTTGCTCTATACACTCTCTCTCTAGGTCATATATACGATGATGCCAGAAATGATAAACAATCTTTTTTTTTTCATGTAAAATTCATTAAAATGGTTGATTTACACAATTTCTCGTTCTTATCAATTAATAAACAAATCATTGATAATGTGATTGGTTAATTTTATGATAAATGATCAATATGTTATTGTTGCAGCGTTCGCTAGCCTCCACCTCCTCCACTAATACATCAGCAGAAGGTGCTGCTGAGAAGAAGGAGGTTTGCCAGGGAAGGACGCCGTGCGGATGGGCGGTCTATAATCGCATGACGCGATATATTGACTATTTTATGAGAAACAAGTAAGATTATCATAATTTACAATTAACAGAAAAACAATTAGAATAATTTTGGAAAAATTCCAGATGTATGTGCGGCGAGAAACGACGGTGTCTACGAGACGACGACGACATCTCCATAACAGCATATGTATACCGTTGCAAAATCGACGACACCCTAGAGGACAGTATTAAGAGCAATTCATGAGAATTACCTAATCTCTAATCTAGAATATTCCTAGAATTATCAAACCGTTTTTGTTTTTTTTTTGTCGACAATCCAGAATCGGGAAATTCCCATTTCATCTATTGTTAATAATCCTGATTAGTAGAGTCCAGTATTTTGCCACAATTTCCTTCTTCTTGTTTTTAAATAGTTGTACTTATATGGTCAGTAGTTACGAGCAAATATCGACAGGGGTGGAGCTAAGGGAACTGCAGCTCCGGGGCCCGTTAAAGTAAAGCACCCATCACAAATATGATAATAGGGTATTTCAAGCCTCATTTTTCAGATGATCTGATAATGACGGACCCTCTGAACTTCCAAAAAGCACGGCCCCACCCCTAATTATTGAGCCGTAACTAGCCAAAATTTACTTAGGCCAAACGAGAAAACATCACGTATAGAAGTGTGTGCAATAGGTTTTTCCTTTTATGATTTATGGGTAATTATATCATTGATATTTTGGCTGATTATTAGCATTTATAGATTAATTAGTAAGTTTATTATATTTATAATATTTATGTATTTATATTACAGTATTCGAAAAGTTGCTAATTACACACATTTTTTTTATAATAAATTACTGGAAGAATAAAACCACGTTGTTTCTTTGTTGTTGTTGTTGTTTAAAAAATTAATTTATTTAATACAATTTTAATTGGAATTAACACATAAATACTGTAGAATAATTATTAAAGAAATTCTAGAATAAAATCAAATATTGGAAGCATTTGGTGGTTTTTTCAATTTTGCTATAACAATATTTTTAAAAAAAGGAATTGACAATTCCCTTTAATATTTGGCAATATTCGTTGATACTAGGGCGAAATAACATTTTTACAGATATAATTCGGTGCAAATTCTAAAGCTTAATTATTGGAAGTCCTATGTTAATTAATGGTAAAAGTATGTCCTTCTTTACTGGTGAAAAGCGAATAGATCCAGAAAAAACAGGATTAACTTCATCCTGTTATTTAGTGCTAACGACTGGAACGACTATCTGTAAAGAAAAACCTACTTCTACCGGACAACCTGTATACAGCTATATTCAAATAAAAGTCTTGTCTTGAGGAGCATAAGAGCAAAAGAAATGACAGACATTGACAACCTTTAGTACATGAATCGAAGCAAGATAAAAAGCACGACGATTCCCCTTCTTCGAATGTTGTGTATGGATGGTACTGGGATAACGTACTAGAGAAAATCTCGTTTCGATTCATGTATCAAGGATTGATAATATCTGTCATTTCTTTTGCTCTCACGCTCCTCCAGACCACACTTTTATTTGAATAAACCGGTATGTTGACATAACAATGTTTCCCCTAGCGGTATATAACCATAATGGTAAAATTTATCACATGATAAGGCATAAATACATTGATGAGTTATCAATCTAACAATAAAATACAATTCCTTATACATATATGCCGATATTAATTAGCTAAATAACTTTAATAATATAAACAAACATATAAAAAAATAGAATTATTAAATGATGCGAGATTAAAAAGATCATATAAAAAAATTTAAATAAAATAAAAAGACTTAAAAAAAATATAATATTCATTAATATAGGATAAAATTCGATTAATCTTCTTCAATATCATTTTTCGTCCTTTCTAATCGTTCCGGATGTGAATAGGCTAATTGTGAAAAATCTCTAACAACATCATTAAACATACTATCACCACTAACACCTAATTCAGAATCTTTCATTTCATCATTTAAACGACCCAATCTCAATCTGGAAATTTGATAACACAGAAGGATTTACAAAAAAATAGTTACACCAACAATAACAGGTTATTAGGATATAGCAGTAACTTGATTTCAAAACATTTGCCTACGTTTCGTGCTCACTTAGCACTTCTTCAGGGCGATAGTTTTGAAATTAAGTTTTAAAACTATGGTCCCTGAAGAAGTGCTAAGTGAGCACGAAACGTAGGCAAATGTTTTGAAATCAAGTTACTGCTATATCCTAATAACCTGTTATTGTATTGAAGTATTGGATACGATTCATTTTTACTTTGAAAAAATGGTTGTTTAGAAAAAAAGATAACTTACAATGTAACTATATCAGCATGTTCCTTTTGTTCAGCCATCGATAATGGTACTTTACCTTCACTATCTTCTAAATGCTGATCGGCACGATGTTTCAACAATAAACAAACTTGAGCTGTATGCCCACCTTGTGTGGCTAGATGTAACGGTGTTTGCCCATTCTGGTCTTGAGCATTGATTTTTGCTCCATTCAAAATCAAATAAGCACAAGGCATTACTGAACCCTAATAATACAATGAATTATTATTATTATTATTATTTACGGTAATTGACTTACACTTAAGACAGCTTGATGAATAGAACTCCGTCCTTTATCTTCAGGATTTACCCAAAGTTTATCAGCACCCAATGCTAATGCTTCACACATCACCGGTAAATTATGTGCAGCTGATGCTTTATATAACAATAGATTTGGATGAAGTTTCGATATATCTTCTTCATCAACAGTCTCATCACCCTCTCCTGTACCAGTACTTTCTTGATCACTACTTAGATCAATCGTACTATCAATTGGTTGTTTATCTAAATCACCAAACAATAAAACACTTGATCGATCGCCAGTTGTTAACACTGTATCATTATTTATTGTTGTTGTTGTTTGTGGTTCACTTGATTCAGAATCACCACGATTCTCTTGAGATTTACAACGTTTCTTGGAATTATCACAACTACGTGGCCGACGTCGTATTTTCCTAACACTCCATTTACGTATATCCATTAAACTAGATCGTGATGTACGTGGTTGAGATTGTGTATCGAATTGTGGTAATGTTTTAACAAATTTCTTATCAACATATTTTGCTTTTATCCATGTCTCTCGTACAGTTCTAGATTATTACAAAATTTATCGTTATTATTATTGGATTTGTAAGCAAATTTATCAAATCTTACCCAGGACAATCGGGAGTTGCCCGTGGAAAATCATCAGGTGCTTGATCTTCATATATTTTATTAACAATTGTATTACCTAATTCGACCATAACTTTAATAATTTCCGGCTCCCAATCGTCTAAAGTTAACGAGCGTACTTTACTATAATGAACACCAAGACTACGGTGAACGCCTGAACATTCTGGAAATATTACCGAATAATTTCGATATTTATAAAATTAATTAATTATAATTACCAATACATAGAGTTATACCAAGATTAATACTGGCCCAACGTGGATTCGGACTGCCACAATCACAACATACATTATTACCTGGAATTCTCACTAATTGTTCCCACATTCTAAAATCAATTCAATTGATAATAAATCGATGAATTTGACAGAATAATTGATAAAAGAATTACTTGACTTTTTTCGGTTTGTTATTGTTTTGGACAGTTGTCGGTGGAATATTTGTAGAATTTTCTGCTTTATTATTTGGTAATTGTTCATTTTTATCATGAAAATCGTAACTTTGTATCCGTTGGAAAGCGGCACCAATCCCTTTTTGCAAAGCATTTATCCATGCTTCATACATTTCTTTGGTATCAGCTTGCAACATGTGACTCCTGCAATAATAATAATAATAATAAATATAATTTTTGTATATTAGAAGTAAAACAATTATTTACTTAGCCGGTGAGAGTACTTCGAAACAAAACCGTCTTTCACCATCTAATACAGGTTTAACTGTACACAAACGTAAATCATCTTCCATTATAGTTTCAGTTTCTTCACCACTACGTTTACGGTATGATAATTTATTATTATATAAATAGAACCAACGACGATTCCATGTTTTGAATGCATTCGATGTTCTTTTAAATAAATAACCCTCCATTATTGGAGTATTTTTATTATTATCAGTTTTCTGGGCAATTATTATACTTTCTCTATTATTAACAGTACCATGACGATTTTCTAATTCTTTTTCAGTTTTATAAGTCTCATCACGCATCTCACCAATCTAAAACAAATAAATTATCATAAATCATAAAAAATGTCTCATAATCTGTAAGGGTTTTTTGTCTGTTTCAGGCCAGTATTTGTACAAAATTTCAGTTCCAATAGCTACAGACTTTATCTTTCATAAGTGCCGCCACCGACCAAGCGAATCTCAATCAATAACAATCATTCCGAATCTAATCGACAATGATTCATGTCACTAGACCTTTTATACCAGTTGAAACAATCAACTATTTCTTATTATCACTAGCGTAATATAATCTACTGTTTTCTTTCACTAAAAGTATTCGGTTTTCAATTTCTATTCATTCAATAATGATTCATAAATCAGACTGATAAAAATTATCTTTGATTATCATGATTCGAATGGACTGAACTAGATTGTTTCGAATTGACGCACTGTGGATGGATACATAGGCCATCGCTTTGTTTTTTATGCCTGTTGACGTGTTCGAATCGTCACCAGTCAGATTCGGATTGATTCTGATTCGCCTGGTATGAGCCTAATCCAGCATCTATGTGCATACTTTGTGCCTTGTATTGTTCACCAAAACTGACAAGCGTCTATGCCGGCCCTTATATAGAGCCTTAGCAATATTGAATTATAAAAAAAGAAGTTGAAATCTTCATAATTAGACAGATTTTCATTATATACAGTCTCACTATATAGAGATTCCACTATAATGTATAAATTCAGTATACCTCATCGGCTAGTGTTTTAAAGAACGGCTCCAAATCTTCACACAAATCTGAACCTTGATGATAATACGTACTGCAAGCATGCATATACGATAATAACTACAAAACAAATTGATAAATATAGGTTTTTTTTTTTAAATTTAAATAACCATACAGTACTGAGTATTTCGTGTCGTTTCTTCGTCTGCAACATACATATACTGTTAACATAATTTAATGCTTGATGGCCAAAACAACAACGTGTTGCTAATAGACTATTTTGGATTTCTTCCACTTCTTGTGTTTTACTACGTGGTGTTTGTGAATTACGTATCAATACATTATCGTATTCAGTTGAGATTTTATCGAAACGTTGTTTAAAATCACGGACACTCTTAATATCACTGAAAATTCCAAACAATCATTTAATTAAAGTCATTAATTCATTAAATAATTAGACAATAGATGTGTTACTTTTTGACAAACGATGTGAGATTCTTTAGAATTGTACGTGAAGCTTGATCCAATAGTATTGTGTGAAATTTATTCATCTCTTGTAAACTATGAATTAATTTATTCAATGATGATAATACAACAGGATCTTCACGGAAATGTGTACTCAGATCCCATAAACTGTTTGCAAATAAACTGGAAAATGAATTTATTTGAAATGAGTCATTCTTTTTTCAACCTATTGGAATGTGTTGTGTATGTTTTTGTGTATACATACATATATACAATAACTAATTAGTGTGTAATTAAATTTAATTGAACCAACCTTTGTTGGGCGACATATGTTTTACCAGAATCAACCATACTACCACATACTTTCAAGATACGATCTAATTTCTGTTCTAATTGATCAACATTTGCTTCTTCTTCTTCAAGAAGACTTCTATACAAATTTTGATTGATTTTTTAATAAAATGTAAACAATAAATGTGTTTATTTTGTACCTGAATTTTGGTGAATCACGTAGACATTCTTGTAAATCAATTTTACCTACCATTTTTATAATTTTTTTGTTACTTTTTCTTATAAATATTGATAAATGACGATTGTAAAGATTTGAGTCATCACTAGAAATCACCCACTTTCATGATGTTTTTACTTATTTCCCCCCTGCTAATTACTTAAGTATTTTATGAAAGCAAATCAGATGTATTACACATGACATCACCAACAGAGACAAATACATAAACGAGAAGGCACACTCACAAGTGAACGCTTAAAATGTTATGATAACTAATTGATAGATGGCGCAAAATTGCAATCTTATAAAATTAACCAGAGCCGTAACTAGAACGTCTAGTGCCTATGGCTAAATATAAAAATTACGCCTTATTCTCAGAAGATATAGGGTAAAGTACATAAGTCCATTTGGTTCTTTAGCTGATGTGCTTCTGCAGAGGGTGAGGGTCATAATTTTACCCTAATCAGGCCAGCAAACCAATGAGGCTTGTTTACCTACCACTTAAATGGTGGGAAATTGCGTCATTGCTTCCACCATTTGAGTGGGGGTAAAATTCTGCTTTTGAACCTAGGGCGCTTTTACCTCTAACGTCTAGAGGATGCTACCTGTTTTGAGCATTATAAGGGATACGTTGACAATGCACAAACAGGTAGCACCCTCTAGAGTCTAGACGTTAGAGGTAAAAGCGCCCTAGGTTCAAAACCAGAATTTTACCCCCACTCAAATGGTGGAAGCAATGACGCAATTTCCCACCATTTGAGTGGGGATGAACAAGCCTCATTTACAGCGCCTATAAAGACGCGGGACCTGTGGCTGGGGCCACAGTGGCCATAGGCTAGTTACGGCTCTGAATTTAACCAATGGAAATTGTCCGTGCTGTTTAACTTCCTGGGAGACCGGAAAATTCGAAAATTTGTGTATAATTCGAAAAAACCTTAAATTCTATTCAGATCTTCTTAAATTAAAGTATTATGTAAAATCTATCGTCATGTTTTATGTGATTGCCTCCATTTTCAGAAACGTTGTTTTGTAAAAAAAAAAATAGTAGTAAAGTATGTACAGTAGGAATTTTTTACCGAGGCGAGAGCTTTGGATGCGTAGTAGAACAGGCAGGCCATCCTAACGTTCGTTATTTGTTAAAAGCAGACATTAGGGCACGTCCATCTGCGTCAACTCTCCAGGAGTATTTTGAATTTCCCGCATTTCCAGATAGTTACGACAACCAGTTCATAGAGGCGCTACAATCAGTATTATTATTATTTTTTTAGGATGAGTGTTCCCTCTCGTTTATGTATACCTCCCTGATCACCAATCACCAAACAGAACTTTCTGGTTACTAGGAGTTACTAACAAATAGTGCCAACTGTTAAAAATCATAACAATAAATTACCGTTATTGTTACTAGATTTTGAAGTGTTGACGTATAGTCATGTGACATATTAGACCTCTGTTGATTGGCTCATCATAGTGTTAGATTTTAATTTCATTTATAACCAAAAATAATTATAATTTTTATTAAAATCAATTAAATTTATGACTTATAATTTATTTTCTGAGTATTTCTTTTGGTGTTATGCAATTATTAGTTTCTCAATTTATTTTCACCATTTAAAACAGTCTAAAATGGCTCAAACTGAGCCTACCCAAAATAATTAATAGCGATTTTAAGGGACGTTGGTGAAACCGGTCGTTTTAGAGATATTCTGCGTGTTATGGTGGATATTTACTATGACAAAAGTTAGAAAATTAGGGAGTAGATGGGTAAGAATCGCTGGACTGGCATCCGTTCTCAGGATCTGATCTACGGTTGCTGTGTTTCCCTCCCAATTTGGAATACTTGGAGGCACCTTTACTGAGTAAACTTCAGGTTTAGCAGATTTTCAGATGCATCAAAGGGTGTGTAATGGGAATCCTTTTACTTACAAATCTGGCCCTATTGTTGTAATGGCCGGATCTTTATAAAAACAAGAAAGAACTCCTTTTCCATTTTTATCGAAGCGAGCCCCCTTAATTGATGGCAGCGGCGGACTACGGTATTTGTGGCCCTTCACTATTTTTTAACAAGCGTAAGTTTAAACGAAAAATGGCTTACTTTAAACAACCAACTGGGGGGAAAAGAAAAAAAAGTACTTTGGCATTAGAAAAAAAAACTATTTTAATGAGATTGTAGTATATACAAACAACTGAATTTGACAAATAAATACCTAAACAGGTTGTCTTACATACTTCACATAAAAATTACAATATAATGGAATAAAGGAAAAAATTGTTGACGAAACCAACACATCATCATCATCACCTACTTAAATGGTCCTTTTTATTTTAAATCCAAAAATATAATCAGTTGCAAAAAGAAAACTTAAACATATTTTTTTTCGTTAAGTATAACTCTAGCGACATAAGAAGTATGATGCAATGATAAAATGAGACAGGAAAGAACAAAAAAAAAAAATGTTATAAAATGATAAAAAAGAAATTTTAAACAAAAAAAATTTCGCAAAAAAAATCGTGTATGTGTGTGTGTGAAATGATAAAAAACTCTTTTATTTCTTTGCTTTACTATTATTCTTGACTGGAGTTTTTCCTTTTGAATTGTTGACAGCAGCAGTTTTCGATTTTTTATTCTTAGGTTCCTCCTCTTCTTCATCTTCCTCCTAAAAACAATCCAAAAGAAAAACATTGAATCAGTTTTTTTTTAATGAACTTGTATTAACACTTATCAATTTTAGGGCACACCTCATCACTAGTTTTTCCGTTTGATATTTTCCGTTTTTGACCTTTCACCGTGCCCTAAAAGAGGAATCTCTTATCAATGTAAACTATCCAAGAGTGCCATTTAATACAAAAAATATATATAAACAATCACTCATAATTATTAAAAAACAGGGTGAAGGGGTAAAAGTTATTTCGGCAAACTTGGTGTAATGAAATTTTGAAAAATAAATCCGATACAAAACATGCATTTTTCCTTCATTTGTGTTGAAAAAGTAATGATTACTTTTTAATTATTTTAATAATTGTGATACAAAAGTAATTAAGTAACGGAAAACATAATCAATATTTTTTGAAAGCTTACCGCTCCTTCTTCACCCTCTTCATCTTCCATCATTTCCTCTTCCATTTCTTCCATTTCGTCAAACTCTTCCAATGGACTACCAATCAAATGGTGTCCAATTATATGTACAGGACCATTACCTTGGGCCAAACTGAATGTAACTGGTGGATCAGGGAATGATAAATCTAATAAAACTTGATTATTTGCACCGCCAGCTTTCAATGTAGCAATTGGTATTTTGACTGAATCTTTCCATGTCATTGCTTCAACTTGTACAACATTTACTTCACCATCGGTTGCTTCAGGTCCAATTAATGCTTGTTTTATTATCAATTTATGACCACCTTGGTAATCGGCACCTTTTGCCTCCGGATCCCAGACTTCACTGTCCTTGGCACCTTTGAGCGTCAAAGCTGCAAGAAGAAAAAACCTAACCTTAAAAACAGGACTAGGCGCGCAGAAAATCATACAACATACACAAAATTATCGGGAGGGAATCGATAAAAACCAATTAATTTTGAGAGAAATTGCAATAAATTAATATTAGAAATACAGAAAACGGGTGAGAAGAAGTACAACAAGAAATGGAAGAAGTTGAAATTGCAACATTTTGAATACAAAAAAAAACAACGTAAAATGCAAAAATTATTACAAATTTATTTAATTTTAATTAATTAATTAATTCCTGAAAGTTGTAAAGGTGCAACATGAATTTCCCGGGAAATTCTATGATTGTTTAGTAGTGATGAATGTAAACAATGGCCGTCAATAATGGCGCGCAAACACCGGCTTGGTGAAAAATTTTCATGATTTTTTTTCACCGGTTTTTTCACAATTTAATGAAAAACTATCGATTGGAAAACATTAATTAAATATTATAGTTTGTTAACTTACCAAAGAAATATTCATCTGCCATTTTAATTGTATGATGTCGCTAGATTATTTTAACACTGCACGTGACTAGAAGCCGGTAGGAAGCAGATCGACGACCAAAAGAGAATGACTGTGTTTAATGGCGCTTCTTGTCGAACAGTCAGAATAGTGGGGGAAGACCGCCGGAACTGGCTAAAGTTACAACAAAAATTTGCTGTTGTTTATTTAAATAATTACACAATTATTCACACAAATTACCAACAGTTTTGAGATTATTTGAAGATTTGATCGAAATATGGTAGAAATCTTCTATATAATTTGGATATTATGTCGATTTTTTATTGGTGAATTTTACAGAAATACGGTAGTTTAGACACAACATGCGCACACCGGTTTTTTATGGTTGTTGGCGCACCGCCCAATTTCAAATCAAAATCTGTTTTATTTGAGAAAATTTTATTTTATAAAAATAATCGACAATAATTTATGGATATTTTCGAAAAATTCGTTTTATTTCATTTTTTATATGAAATTTCTATAAAAACACATAAATTTACTTAGTATTGGCATGAAATTAATTTGTACAGAAATAGTCAAAACAACATCCAATGTGGACCAATCGAACCAGTACAGGTAAATTTCTCACGATCGTCTAGCGATCAGATGATGTAAAAATGTTCGTGACTGGTCGGCGGGAGTACAGGTGGTGTTAAGGGTTTTGATGTTGCAATCAGGATTTTTTTTGAAAATGCTTAGCTAGAAGGTTTTTTTCTGGTTAATTTATTCTCATACGTTGGGGAAATGCAGGGTGGGACTGGACAGGAGGGTTTTTGGGGGGGGGGCATCGATAATCTTTTAACGTAAGAGATGTCCTCTATTCTTATAAAATGTACTGGCGATGTTGAGGATAAGTAGTACTGCGGACTAAAGAAGCACTTTTACTAAATAAGATGGAAAATTGGCATAGCATAGTCAAGATCGCAAGCGGCCCTGTGAGCACGATACGCAGAGCGTCAGCTGGCTCCCAAGAATCAGACGCTGACTACATCAAGGAGGATGCTCGATGGATTTGAGCGCAGAGAGGCATTCTTCTTTATAATCCCGAATCCAGAAGCCAGTTTACGGAAGAATGACATCATGTTGTATGAATTGAAACTAATTTTCGGGAGATACTTACTTGTTCATTAGTTGTTTAACGGATTGTGTCAATGAGGTAATTAGGACGAACTGCACCAGTGCTAAAATATCAATATTGGCCCCGGTGGAAATCTCCCCAGTCCAGCCCTTTATCGATAAGTATGGAGTATCACTGGTAATACATTCACTGTGGCAAAGACAGCCACCAACGCTTGATAGAAGATTGACAAATCGTTATTCTCCGAAGCTCTTCCTTTGAAAATTTAGTCTGTGTAAATGCTGCGGTCGTGGTTTACTTCAAGCCGATGTAGCTCTATTTACTCTCACTGCGTACCTGCACCGTAATTTGACGCACAGTGACGTCTCATTGTTCCAAACGGGTAGGGATCGAATTGATCCATTGCAGTCGTCACGGCAACGAACAACTTTACATGTCTGACGGCTAGACTCGTGTCACTTGCCGGAGAGCTTATGTCAAAAAAAAACGTGTTTTCTAACCTATAAAAATGGTACACGTCTCAGTTTTATTGGAAAAGCCGAAATTATGGAGAAATCCAAAGTTTTAATTATTATCTTAGTAATTTTTAGTGGAATTTGTTGTAATAAAGACGAGGAAGACGATGTTTTTGTTCCAACAAATGACTGGCAAGTTGTGAGAAAAGGTATAAACATTTTTGTTAGTCCCCATGATTATATAAATTATTATTTTTTTTTACACACAAAAAGGCCAAAAGATTCCACAAGGCTTGCATGTTCGAATGGACCTATCGACAGGCATAACTGAGGCTAAATTATTGGATGGAAACGAGACACCAGACAAAAAATCCAATGCTCTTATTGAAGTCACTGAACAGAAGACCAATTCCGAGACACCAATTGAATCAAAACAAATCCCACAATCAGAATTAAAGGAAAAAATCGAAAATCTACCAAACGATGATGTATTAGATCCAGACAAACTTAAATCAATCAAAAATCAGTTTCGCAATTATGACGAAATCAAGAAAAGTTTGAATGAATTAAATCTAACACCACGTCTCGATTCCGAAATTATTACCGAATTATTAATGAAACATGACGAATTGTTATCATCACCATCAACTATCGATAAACGTAAAGATGAAATTCTAAAGATTCTAGAAGATCTAAATTATCTAGCACATCAATATGATAATGCAATTGAATTTGTTGATCAAAACGGTTTCAATCGTATCATTTATAAAAATCTAAATTCAAGTCATAATGAAATCCGTAGTGTAACATTAAAACTATTGAGTACATTAACACAAAATAATAATAAACCGAAAATACATGCTCTAGAAACTGGTACAATAGTGGTATTGTTACGATTCATCAATTCAGATCCAGATATTGGTATTAAATTACGAGCCCTAACAGCTCTAAGTTCTCTATTACGTTCATTTCCTGTGGCACAACGGAAATTCATTGAAAATGGTGGTTTTAATATAATAACGAAACAATTCGATAGTGATCATATTAAAATACAAATTAAAATCGTTACAATGATATCTGATTTGATAACGGAACATCATTTTGCTGGTAATGATGATAAATTGAAACAATATTATTACGGTTTTGATTTTGTTAAATATGTATTCGAACAGAATTGGTGTGATAATTTAAATAAATTATTATATCGTCTGATGATTGTTGATAATGAGGATCATGATTCAATTGAGAAATGTTTAACAGCAATGTATTCGTTACGACAGAAATGTGGATCGGAATTTGATAAGAAACTATTGACCAGTGTACAGTTACAGTACGAAATTTTAACTAAGATTGAAAATGATAAAGAGAATGATTTTTTCAAAAATTTAAAAGACCTATGTGATCAAATTTTGTTACACGTCCAACAACATTTTCCTATAAAGACTGAATTATAATAATTGTTTACTTATTTATAAATATTTTGTGATATTGTTTAATAAATTCCTATTTAAATAGTCATTGTTTTTATTACAAACGTTTTGGTACAAGAATTAAAAACTCTAAAAAAATACTGAGATACAATTATAATCATGAGACTGAATTTAAAAAAAACAAACAATGCTAAAAATGGAATTATTTTGTTCACCTTAAAAATATAAACTCTTACTTATTACTATGATTATTCTTGATTTAAGGGCACTTTCGATCAATTTGGGCTTTACCAGCTTCTTGGTATTCTTGCATCGACATCCACATCTGTTGGAATGTACCGATCGAAGCTAGAATCGAACCACCAACCCATGAACCAAATCGTCTTTCAACGGTACCATTTGCTGCAATCATTTTTAAACGTAACGAACCCGGTGTTCTTGACGATAAATCTCGACTTAAACGTTCACTGAAACCTTGCACCAATGAATTGCCACCAGTTAACACCACTGAACTGTATAGAGCTGGCCGGATGTCTACATCACACATACCGGCACTAGTTGCAGCTAGATTTTATTGGAAAAAAAATCAATATTAATATAGTTTGTGGATAATTGTCTTGTTTTAAAAATACCGATATATCCGGCTCCTAACATGGCATGGTCGAATAGAGCTTCAGCTAATTTGAATCGTTCTGGGCCAAAGTCTTGATGATACCCTGTTGGGAATTCGTGTTGAATTGTTGGATAGCCGGCTGCTATCCGTTCATCGAACGGTGATTCTGATACCTTGAATATAATTCTATTATTGGAAAGTCGTCAACAAATTGATGAAAGCCCACCTGAATAACACTCTGTTGGAAATCTTGCACAGTCCTTTTAACCATATACGCCATCCAACTATTTGTCGGTTGAAATGTTAATTTCTTCTTTGTAAACTTTGGTTTATCTTTATCTCTGACAACTTCTTTATTCGCTATTAATGCTGATGGTGTTAGATCAATACCCATATGTTCGAGCATTTCTCTAGCTTTTAAAATGAGGTAGTCACCACCTAATGGTGATTTAACCAAGGCGTTTGTAATCACATATCCATCTAATACAGGTACGGCTGAAGTATGTGTTGCACCACTATCAATAACTAAGGCTGTTGCTCGACCATTTGCAAATGCAGCTAATGCAGCATTTTTAACGAGAAAAAAAGCAGGTACTTTATATTTTTCAAACATAATTTCTGTTAGTTTTTCACGTCTCTGTCGTAAATTCCATGGACATTCCGAAAATAGAACTGGATGATACTGTGACTCTGATTGTATAATCTAGAATTTGCAAAGAAAAGTTAGTAATTCTACCCGAACAGACCAAGACAATAACTGACTTTTTCATAAGAATAATCGATAATTTTCTCAAATAAATCCCAATTATCTATCATCCCATCTTTCATATAACTGTGTAGTTCCATACTGGGTCTTGGTGTATGCAGAAAAGTAGTATCAATGTAGTATTTCCATGCTGAAATTGATCAGATTGAACGGTTATCAAATACCGGGAAAAATTCAAGACAAATCTTACATGGTGGTGTTGATGATACATTGCTATCATCTGGTTTAGCTTCTGGTTCAATTTTATGGGTATCATCTGGGGCAACACCAACAACGGCCGGAATCTCAGCCTTTGGTGTATCTTCTTGTGCATATCCTACACGTAACGAATGATGACCGGGATCAAAAACTAATGCACCAATTTCATCTCCACCATATAACATTCCAGACATTTTTATATATTTTTTATTAATATATTTTATATTCTAACCGAAAATAACTATTTTTTATAATTAAAAATAAACGAAAACAGATCTTACAATTAGTTAGGTTAAGATCACGTTTGATATTTACCGGGCTTGACAAGTGGCGTCAGCCGAGTACCAACTTCGCTCCAACAAAAACACTAGGTGTTGTGTATAATTGGTTGCCTATACACATACACCCAGTATCTACGGGGTAGTTTAAAAAAGTATTACAATAAAATACAAAAATTCGTCTTACGCACAAAAAATCGACAGCTCTACATAAATTGTAAGTATAAGCATTAGTGCGTGACAATGCGACAATATCATAATGGATTGATCTTCTGTATAAAAGTGGGGGAGAGAATAAAAGCCTAGGGGTGGTTGTCTGTTTAGAATCGATACACAGTGATTTGCATGGTCGTCCGGCTATTAACGTAATGTTTTAATGCATCCCCGATTATCAAAGATTACTAAATGATAGGGTTGTTCTTTCCCTCCCCCTACGTTTTCTATTCTAATAGACTAAAATGCCGACGAGACAACGTAGGGTTTGACAAAAGCCCTAAAACTGAGGGTGTAAAGCTGCATTTACACCAGACGATATATATTAACGTACTAATGAACTAGAGCTAATTTGCTCATTCAATATTTACGGCATGCTTCATCACATTGAAGGGACAATATGAGAGTGGCGGAAACATCATCCCTTATCTCCTCATTTTTATTATCCAGACATTGAAAGTAAAATTCAGACTTCAGTTTGATTTTTTTTAATATTGTTGGACAAGTTAAAATTATAATACGTGGAAATTGTGGGTGTGCGATAATTATTGAAAGGATTGTTAGAGTTGGTGCTCGATACCACCCCCACATGGATGAACTGGAAAACAATTATCAGGACTATACACTTGTCAAGTTACAAGTGGTTGTGTGTGAAACTGGAAAATCTGTTCGTCAAGCTAGATTTATCAATTTCCACCACCCACACTTAAACAAATTTCCAATTTTCCTCCCATCTCCCTCTCTCTCTCTCTTTTTCTTTCTAAACTGTCCTCATCTTTGACTCGTCCAATTATCTGGCTTATTTTATATTAATAATGATAATTTGTTATCATTATCGATGAGTATAATGATCAAAGTTTGATGAATCTAATTACCTAGTTTTAAGATTTTCGAATTAAATAAACAGAACTTTCAACTATATAATGTAATTACGTACACTGTAACTGTTTTCCGAGATTTGACAGGCACTGTAACATATCATTAATGGTATGCCGCATAGGATTCCTGATGATATGGTTTGATGGCTGCCTGAGGGAGCATCCTATATTGTTCCCTTTAATTCCTTCAGACACCATCAGTATTGTTCAGTTTTCCATCAATTAACAAGCCAAATCCGATCTATACTTATATTACGAAAATCGTATCAAGCTTTTTTTATAAAAATATTTGAAAGATTCGTTAATATCAAGAATTTTCTACAGCGGAGCGAATCCAGACTCTGATTACCAAGTAGCGTCTCTTGACTTATAATTAAAACGCAAATATTTTGAATGAATCTTGTAAATGTGAAGCACTAGTTTCAGGTTGATTAAAAAAACACAGAAAAACAGCAAAGGGAACGTTCTATTGGATGAATTTTTAATTTAATTTGAAGATATCAAGTGAATAAAATACATCAAAGTAAGAGGAATGAGAGGAAGAAAAAATAGAGACCAGAAGAAACAGGGTGAAGGTGGTAGAAGAAGAATAAAAGATATGAATATTGACCCACTAACATTATTTACGTTCAACGATCTTTATCATTTGTGAAATGGGAAATGTTTGTGATCTAGTTAAGGAGGTTTTTTTTTTCCATATATAATAATTCATTTCTTTTGTGTCTGATTCTTGACCTTCTTCGTCTGATTTTTTCTTAACAGTTGAAACTAAATTGAATTATCAAATATTAACAAAGTAGATGGAAATATTGTGCGGTCAAATGACGGCTAACCGTCTAATTAAATAATTTTTCCGTTAGACTTTCACTCCAAGTTATGTAATGAAGCTAGGACGGTACCTAAGGGTCGTCAGGGCTACACCAGGAAAATTCTGAGCTACCACTAGGAAAACTCTTCTCATTTTTTGCGAATACGGAAAGCAATACCTACGAATATGTAAATGTATAAACGGAGCTGGTTAATATCCTGATTATACCAACAATTTGACAATTAGACTCCAGTGGTCCACTATAAGCCTTGTATTCTCATAATCAGAGTTCTTTACAGCAGAAGTCCTCAGCCTTTGATACAACCTGTGCTTTCTCAGACCCGATAAGGGGCAGCCCAATGAAAAGCCTACCTTAGATTTAGTTTGTAGAACCTTAACTTCTAAAGACAGGGTGGTATTTACACGTAGGTGCATGGGGCACAAGCTTGGAGACCTAATTTCCAAGCTGGGGGCCAATTTTTTGCAAGCAAGGTAATCTAACGTAGGCACTAACAAACATAAGGACTTCGCATGATACTGCGCCTTAGGCTCCTGCAGGTGTAAATCCGGCTCTGTGTAAAGAAGCGAAAATAATAATTTTTGAGCTATTCTCGCGACTTCTAGGCGCTACTGCATTAACCATAAGATTATTATAGCTACGGCTCTGATTGTGAGTAAAGTTCAAGTCAAAATTACGTGAGGAATCTTCGAGTTTTTCCAAATATTTGGATTGCTTTTTGGTCAACTTTTTGTTTTTGAACACGACAGTTTTAGTATAGAGCACGTTTGAGTAGTTTTGTGGGGGTGGCAGCAGTTCCCAGTTCTGTACACAAGTTTCGTATAAAAAGATTTGTTCTGATGCATTTTACTTGCAAACATAATGCAGAACGCAATCCCTGTATGTGCCTTGAATAAGAACTAAAGTAAATTAGCTGTCTTCCGGGTATTTCTGATCGCATTACTATTGTTTCTGCATGAGGCGCATCTACAGAGAAGGAATCCAGTAAATATACATAGGTATACATAAATTATCTATTAAAAAAAACAAACCGGTGGATAGCAAAACAAAAGTCACACCATACGTTGTGGTAAAGTTGTGGCAGAAGTGACGCTGGTGGCGGCGAGAATACCGTCAAGAGGCGGTCTATATAAAGTATCCGCCCAATTGTACCAACACCCGCCCCCGGATCTGGTGAAAGCTGCCAGTACAGAATTGCCGCCGTTTCAGTAGTCCGTTTGTTGTGCAGTAAACACTGCTTCACCTCCAATACATTTGACATGTAATGCGTTAAAAAGTTCGGTTTGTCTTGTTATTTTTTGTTATCCATTTATTATAAAACAAGCACAATCAACAAAATAAAGAAAAATAATAATAATAATTGTGAAAATCAAAATTGGTGAATGTAGCAGATTTTTCGTTTTAAAATTCCTAAAACCGCCATACCCTCCAAAAACTACCATTGGATTAAAATGATCACCAGGGCATTTACAATTACTGTAATTTTAATCGGCACAGGTAAGAATATTCTCTAATTAACTCCCTATATCCAAAAAAAAACACCAAAAACCTAATTAGTTATTATAGCAACATGATTATAAGTCGGTTATTTAGTGATTAATTTTCCTGTAGACACTTCTGGGGGATGGTTGGATAGCTGGGTAGTTTAGTAGTGGTGGTGGTGGTGGTGGGAAATTCTGAGGATCATTTTAGCTAAGGAAACACCATTGAGTGGGGGTAATTTCAGAACGGGCAGAATCAAAGAAAAACGACGTGAAAATGTTGAACCGCACCCTAACTCGATTTTTCCTACAAGACGAGGAAATCACAATAATGAAAGGATAAGATCATTTTTTATGTTCAATTAAGTACAATTATTTTGATTTATCTATAGGTATTAATAATTTCTTAATAGAGATAGGGATGCATTGATATTCAGCAGTTATTGTTGTATTGGAATTGTCGGATATACGATCACCCTTAGATTTTGTTGTAGTGGATTTTTTCGCTAGATGTTTAGCCCCTGCAAACTGACTAGGACCACAGATCGGATCCGGTTTCATTAAGCACTCAACAGCTCCATGACATTCGCTTCTTTGACAATCATCTTGAAGACCGTTCCGTTTCTCACAATCACAACCAATATAAAGAATACTGCCTCTCAATTCACGTGATTTTGATTCTTTTACATGTTTGACACGTGCTTTTCTATCATTATTATGTCTGTGTGACACTTGGTAACAAATCTAAAAATAATAATTGACAGTTTTTGAAAATAGTAGGTAATTTAGTGGAGATACCATTGCTGGTGGCAATTTTGATTTTTTCTCACAGCAATCCGAACATCCTGCAGCCTGAATTATACAAATAATTGAAATAATTCTGAATTAAGCAAATAACAAAACATGTATACTTTTAAGGGTTGTTTTGATTCTTCTGATTTATCGGAATTCATTCCAGTCGGGCGACTTGGAGTACAAACAATGACCATTTTGAATTTTGAAGATTTTCCGCAAGTTTCCACTAGAAATTTTGATATCCTGTTCACGAAATTTCGATAATATGTTGAATATTTATTTTCTCTCCATGGTTATTAATTGTATTAGACGATTTCGTATGTTTGTTAATGGAAGTAAATATGAGAATGAGAGGGTATCTTTTTGGTTGTTTTGTAGAAGGAATCGTCCATATTCTAGCATCAAATTCCAAGCCGAAAGTCAACATATAACCACAACGTTAGCAAACACTAATATATAGACTTCACTTCGAGCCACATCAAACTTGAAAACTTGTTGAAAAGGGATGGGATTCTCTATCTGCCTGAAGCTGTATGAAAAGTAAGAGAACTAATAAAACGATAACGAGTCTCAATTTTAAGTGGTCTTTCTATGAGTGTTGCATCAGCATTGAGCATTATTTTTTTGTGCTTTTATGAACAGAGAGAGAGAGAGAGATTTAATCAAACAGGGCTAAAATCCATATAGGCGAACTGTACTTGTATAGGATAAATTTAGAAGATTAGTGATAGAATTTTAGATATTTTTATCTATTATTTTACTGGAAAACCAGAAAAAAAAGGAATGCCATCATCAAAGCTCCCAACCACATTTTACCGGTTCAACGAAATGACGGAATAATTATTAATATACAGGTTTCTATCTTCATGGGTCATTGAAATCGTGTCCGGATATTTTGCAAACCAAATTTTTGTTGTTTTAAAATTGCAATTATTACAAGAATATTGCAATAATTGAATATTGCAACTATACTTTGATTCGATCCTTGAAAATCGTATTTACGTTTCCGTAGTTCGAATATAGGTATATTGTTGGTCTATGATTGCAATTGGATTTACTGTGATTCGACCTCTAATAACAATGTATATAAATATTAAATTTGCACGTTCCACTTTCACCAATCACCTTGACATTGGGTGTCTTCCTTTCCGTTTTTCTAGGCTAGTGATGGTAATTTTATTACAATGCATATTTGTAATAAAAGATCATTTATTCAAATATTCAAATGTTTCAAAAAGAGAGATTACAGCAAATATTGTATTGTTCGTCTTGTATCTTTTGTTGACCCTATTTCTTAACCACATTTAGACTTTTTAGATATTTTTTCAAAGTTCTAAAACATGAAATTTGAGTAGTTGTGAGTTAAATTTCTTACAGCCTAGGCACACGGTAGCTGTAATTACAATTAAACTTACTGTATTGAGTCAATAGCCTAAATTGTGTTTTCGGGTTCAATATTCAAATCACGCAGACTGTCACATGGTCATCTTGCAATTAAACTAAATAGGTAACAAAATGAAAATTAAAAATTGCAATATTAGCTAAATTGTAATAATTTAGGTCCTTCGTGTGATTTTAAAAACGTAATCTACAATTTCCAGTGAATGGAAATTTGCGACTAGAAATATTGTTTTATTATATAGCGTTTTATCTAACTAATATTTACACCCTAGACACACGACAGATCTAAATTACAATTTAACTAATATTGTAATTCTTATTTTCTTATTGCAAGATGACCATGTGTCATCCTGTTCTATTCAAGTATTGAATTATAGAACACAATTTAAGCTATGAATATTACAACATTCAATACAAAATGTTAAATTGCAATTACCGCTATCGTGTAACTAAGCCGTTAGTACCATTTTATAATTATAATTATTGAAAGTTTTAATTTTAACGGCCAGTTAACTGCCTGCAAAACTTTATCTTCTATTCCCAGACTAGTTGCATGCATAACGACGGCTTATTTACAAATTATATACAAACAATTGTCTCCAAAATACTTAGAAACTGGAAGTTTTCTGTTTAAATCCGAATTATGTGTAGACTATACCGAGTGTACAACAATATTCCAAGTCAAAGTAGGCAATAATTTTAGAACGTAGCACCGTAGTTTGACACGTATTGGCATCTATTAACGTTCTGGTTTAGGTTTGAATGTTGGTCTGCACAGTTTTTCCATATAAAAACGATTGGTTAAACAAATCGACGTAGTGAACGACTTGTACCTGAAACAGTGTTGTACACCCGATATATGCATAACAGATGAGGGGTACGGCACGGAGGGGGGCAAAATATATTAAATGTATGAACGTATGTAGCAATGAATTTTTCTCACGTCCTCAGTGAAACTTTCACAAAATGTTCCTTCTAGAAATTTTTCAAAGGTTATTCAACTTTTCATGAAATTCTAGTCTATTTTGTATGATAACATCGAAACACCACTTTAGTGTGTCGATTTAATTCTAATAATACTTGATTACAAACAATACAATAATATAATATTGTTATTCATCGATGGTTTGGTTTGCAATAATAGTCTTGCAAAATCAATATCGATACACCTACCTACTATAGTTCCTATTATATCGATAGAAATCAAAATTTCGTGTTCTGAATTCAATCTGTATTATTGATAAAGTGATATATATTTTCAGTCTTGGTTTTCTTTCAGTCGTCACGACGACGACTACCAATCAACTTCAATCATTTACCGTCACATCAATCTTTGTTGGTGGCAGTGATGTTGTACGTGTTTACCAAAAATATTTCACCACATACAAAACGTACTACCAGAAAAAAAAAAGAGGATGTGGTTTATATTGTTGTTATTTTGACACTGATATCAACAGAGAAACAGATGAAAAAACAATTACATATAGCTCATTGGAGATTTCTAAACTCATCGTATATATCTAATCCTGACAAAATGCTTTATTTTAATCAGTTAATGGATGTAGAAAGACGAGGGGCCAAAAGGCAGGGTTGTTCCTATTCTAGAATAATAAATTATACCATTCTGTACATTATCTGAATTGAAATCTGTATTTTTCAAGAAGTTTGATGATAACGTAACGACTTATAATCAAGTTTTCAACATTTTCGAGGTCAATTCTGTAATTCAAAAGAAAGTTCAAAAATTATTGGAATAATTGACTGGTTGTCTGATTTTCAAATAGATTATAATCATATTACAGTAGAATTCGGTTATAACGACATCTCGCATACTACGGCAAACCTAACACAGTCCTCCGTTTATTTACGTCACTTTGAAACCCTTCTATAACGACACATTGTACTCATTGTGTGCTAAACGTATTTACGATTAGTGGATAAAATCAGGGCTGGACTGGACAGGGAGGACGTGGAAAGATTTCCACAGAACCAATGAAGTTTTGGCGCCCAAATAGTTTTTGAGGGTCACCGATAATCTTTTAAGTCATTATTTTTGGTTGTAAGCTAAAGAGGTGTCTTCTTATCTTATAAATTTCCTCCAGGGGGCCAAAATAAGCCACTGCAGCTCTAGATAGAATACAAAATCAATTTCTACCAAAATACAAAACACACATTTCCATTTTGCTATTAATATTAACTGTATTTTATTGTTAGAATATTTTGCGTGACAACAATAAATTTATTATCAGGAATTTTTTGTTTGTATGCAAATAGGGAAAGCTTCTAAAAGCTCAACTATATTAACATCATAATCATTACCATCACCGGTTTTGTCACCCCATATATCGTTACAACCACAACTACTAGTAGTAGTAGCACTACCACGGTACTGGTATATAGTAGCATCGAAACCACCGCCTGTTGCCATTCTATTCCATAAATTGTTGCGGCTAAATGTCGGATTAAAGAGCAATTTGCTAGGGTGATTGTTCCAAAGATCGAAAACGACCAAACAACTGGCGTACATTACTACCAATCCGGTCGTCCCTTCTGGTCTGGATTTAATCGGTATATGAGCGAGGTAGAAAGAGACACAAGTGGGATATTATCCTGGATAGCGTCGACTACATACATATATATACAGTAGAATCTCGCTAACGTGAATATGCGCTACTGTGAACATCTCGTTAGTGTGAACGTTAAATAT